>MU224803.1:1323788-1334789 GCA_018584345.1 Thuja plicata | reverse complement strand
GGGTCATAAGTGTTGACACAGGAGACCACTACACATTCTGTTTGATCATCCTCCCTAGCTAAGAGGGAGTGTTAATGTTTGTAGCTTCAGTCGTATGATCATTAGAATATATATAATACATGTTGATCAATAATAATATATTATATATGTTATATTATTATTAATCATATGAAATTTAATATTCAATATTAAATTATTATATTATTCTTAATTAATAATTGATTGATGAAACATTATAAGATTGATTAAATTATGATTAATAGGAAGAGGCATGTCCTTTCTTATAAATAATAATGAATAGACATGTCCCGTGAAGGGACATGTCTCTCCTAGCCTCATTCCTAATATAAATGAAAGAGAGATTGTTGCATTTGGAAAACACATACAAAATAGAGTGCTATTACATTTGTAGCTATCCTAAAACTTAACAAACCTTAAAGTTGAGTTATCCTTTAAGAGTATTCCAAGGTGGCAATTCAAGGTTGGAAACTTTAAGAGTATTCCAAGGTGGCAATTCAAGGTTGGATTAATCTTGGTTTGTAGAGGAAGTTATATTGAAGGGTAGAAGATGTTCAAGCCATCATGAATGCAAATTTTGTGAGAAGGGAGACTCATGAATATTCACAATTCAGAACACAATGCAAATGTATGGGTAAGGTTTGTAAAATGGTCATTTCAAGTGGTTCATTTTTCAATTTTGTCTCAGTTGAGATGGTTGAGAAGTTGTGTCTACAAGAAATAGTACATAGAAGACCTTACAAGGTACATGGATTGCATGATATAAAGCAAGTTGAGGTTAGAAGGCAAGCATATGTTCATTTCAACATTGAAACCTATGAGTATGTTGTCTTGTGTGATGTTATTCCATTGGTAGGATGCCATTTGATCCTTGGGAGGTAATGGAAAGTAGAGAAATGTACATTGTATGATGGGGCATTGAAAAATTACACCTTCAAGATTGGTGTAAGTTAGATAATACTGAGTTCTTTGGAGGAAGATGAAGCATCATGGAGGATCCCAACTAGTTTCTTGTTTGAGAGAGTGGTGTTCCTAGGACAAAGGGAACAAGAAGAGGACAAGGTAGAAAGCAAGGTAAAAGAACCTATGGTGGAGAAACCATCCTATGAAGGGGCTCAAAGAGATGTGGATCAGATAAAGATCCTAGAGGAGAGAGTACAAGGTGAGAAAGGTTCATGTGAAGACCAAAGAGGGCAAGCAGAGAAACCTATGAAGATAAACCAAGAACAATCAGGGTATGAAGATAATAGGATAGAGATGAAGATAGAGATGAAGCTGGTTCCTAGAGAAGGAAGGGAACATGGAGCTTTGATGGCAGATAAGAAGATTTCAGAGGTTGTTGAGGCAATGGATAAGTGTAGGGATGAAGGCATCCAATTGGGGACATTCATGTGTCCCTTACATGTTGTTGTTTAAATAAGAGAGGATAGGGATATGAAACAAGCCATTGATGACATGTTTGAATGCCAAGGAAGGTGGAATAGGGAGGATAATTTTTAGGAGGTCTCAAGGATGACAGGGACCTTGGAGATTCAAGATTTCACACTATTAAAGACAGATTTGGAGGAAGTAGCCACAAGTTGGCATAAGAGGAGGAAGAAGAGATTTATATGGCCTATCAAGAGGCTTATTAGAGAGAGGAAACTAATGAATGGAGGAACCACTAAGAGGGTACAAGGATTAAGAGGGTACAAGGAGTTGATAGTGAGTGGGATATCCATGATAGAAACAAGGCAAGTGTTCATGGAGAAGAAACAAATTTGTGGGATGAAATGAAAGCCATAGTTGAAGAATGGAAAGAGAAGGGTGGAGTGATGAGAGAATGCCTAGAACAAGGACATGAAGAGGAAGGAGCACATGGTCATGGAGAGACCTTAGACTTAGAATTGTCTACAAAGACAAAGATCTCACAAGGAGTGCGTGAGAAGGAGAATGGATTAGTAAATCCAATGAAGGAAGGAGTGATATGCCAAACATATGTTTTCGTGCATGAGAAGGACTTGGTTATTTTTTATTCTAACATTTTTGTGACAGGTTTGTAGGGGTTCTATATTTTTCATCATGCAAGTGATGATGTTGCAGGCATCTATGATATGAGGAATGAAAAAGTGTGTGCTTGGCACATAATATTTGTTTGTAGGTACAAGAGGTACATTCACATAGATGATCCTCAACAAGAGGTAGACAGAGACTCGAGGAAGAGGAAGATAACTCCCCAATCCATAGCGAGTTGGATTGATTTGATCCTTGGGAGTATGGTGTAGGGCACCCTGGCAAAAGCATGAGAGGAGATTAATTTAGACTCGTGAAGGACAAATGACCTTGAAAGATCAAGAGTGAATACAATTGGATCTATGATCCATTTTGTACTTCATTCATCTTAATGTAATGATCCTAAACTATAAAGGCAATGTAATGTGGGTAAATAACATCATAAGGCTATAATGCACATAGAGGGGGATCATTAAGGGTCATATTATTGATCCTAGTCTAGTAAGGGAATAAAAAATCCTATAGGGTCTATAATAATTTAATGTGGCCACTAGAGCCAATAAAATATTGTAAAAGCACTTAGAGTGCCAAAAGTCATAGTTTGCCCATGTTGGCAATTTAGGCCTAGTAAGGCTTGTAAGGGGATATAAGAGTTTTTAGGAGTTTGGGGTTATTAACCTTTAGAAAGTTTAATACAATGTTGTGGAAGACTAAATAGTTGTAAGTTGTCGAAGTTGACACTTTAGTGTCAACTAGACAACAAATCTCAACAAATTGTAAGTTGTAACTAACTGGTAACACTCAGATAACTGATTGTTATAGTTATGTAGGGGGTTATTAGCCTTGTCTAGATATTTAGAAGGGATTTTGTCAAGTATAAAAGAAATTTAGGGATGGTGGTAGTCAGACCACACAATGTAATGAAGTTTTAATTAATAAAACAAAACTATTCTCTGCAATTTTGTCCTTTGTTCCATGGTACAGTCAGAAATAGTAAAATATCATGGTATTTTGTAGTGTGACCTTGGTGTATAAATGATATAGAGAATTTTAGTTATTTTTATCCATCCTTTCCTTGCATTCTTTTATTGCTCCATCGTGTCTTAGGGAAAGAACATTGGACTCGTGTGTTGAAACCAATGGCTGGTTAGACACAGTCAACATTTCATTGTTTTTAAGTTTGTAGAATGCTGAGTCTCTCCCACCCTCTTTGGTCAGTGTGATTTGGTGGGAGAGAACACTCATGTAATATATTTCTTGTCCCATACTTATCTTGTGCAGGATATTGAAGAATGTGTTTGAAGAACCAAGAATGGTTGTAATCCCTGACAGAGATTAAATCCTGATTTGACACCAGTCAGTTTTAAGGTGGATTTCTTCAAGGATGAAGGAGTTTTATGATGTATTCTACATGTGGGGGTCTATAGTGAAGTGTGTATGTAGTTGGGTTGGCCTGGAGTGGATTGGAGAGGCTCTTTTGGTTAGACCCTAGGTGTGTGATCCTAGAAGTTAGGGTTTAGTGGCTAAGGCTATATATAAATGATAGATCCTTTGAGAGTTGAAAATATGTTGTTTCCTAACCCCTAGAAGGAATATTTCAGCCTTTGGAGTCATGAGAGTAAGTGGAGTTAGGGGTTCCTTTGTAAATGAGGAGAATTAGACTTAGTTTTGGGGTTACAAGAGTATTGGATCTTGGGTATGGTCCAAAGGAGTTTATAATAAATATTGGGGAGGATTTAAAGATCCCAAAAGGGTATCTGAATCATGTTTTAGTTTCCTTAGTTTTTTGGGAAATGTTTGAGAAAAGGGAAAAAATAGTGACTGGTATGGGCTACTAGCTTTACGGGCTAATGGTGTGAGTTGGGTAAGGGATTGGTTATCCAGACTTGATGGGTTGATGGAACATGGTAGATAGGCCATAAGGAGATTATTTATGTAGTTAAAATGAAGGTTGAAGTCTTGAGTGAAGATATGGTGTTTGGGAAGCACTAGGAGCACTTGGGGCAACCTAGAAGGCAAGTCCTTTAGGGGGCTTTGGAAGTGAGAAGTTGTTATAAATAGGAGATGGATTTTTGTCAGACAAGATCAATGAGATCACCAACCAACACCTCTACATCATTTTATTTTTATACTTTATAATTGTTATATTTTATTTTTATTTTATTAATAGACTGGTTTAATTTAAAATCCTTTTATTGTTTGTTGGGCATTTTATTTTTGAAAGGAAGGGTTATTATTTTCACTGAATATATATACATAGTTTTTTTATATTTATTTCAATGGGGATGAGGGTTTGGGTCGGCACCATGATTGCACGTAACTGACGTTCCACCATAGTCTATGACTGTGGTGTCATGGGGGTCAGGCCGCCGCGGGGAATGAAGCCCACCCTTATCCATTTCCTTCCTATAAGGAAGGGAGGTGGTGGCAGAGGGTTAGGTCGTCGCTGCCCCTCTGATATAAACAATCTTGTGAGAGGAAATGAATGCTGCGAGTTGCAAAAAAAAGTTTCAAATTTGATTTTATTATTGTTTAACAAGGTTATTTTTATTATTATTTTATTCATATATATATATATATATATATATATATATATATAAGCATGCTGCAATATTGAAATGACATAAGAATAAATAGTAACAGATTTTCATTATATATATATGAAGAGACTAATTTATTTTGAGAAAATAATAACAACAATGAATAACAAGGTAATATATTTAAACAGATTTTTTTTTTAAAAAAAAGATATAAATTTACATATGTAAGGAGACATATATATACATGTATATTTACTTCCACAACTTATTTATGTATTTAGGTTTACAAGTTTTGGAATTTCATTTATGTAAGCTATTAGATTTAAGCAATATTCTTATGAAAGAATCAAAGGAAAAATTATATTCTAATAACTTATGAACATGTATTTTCATAGATTAAAAAGCAGGTTTAAAAAATCCCTGACATCTTCATATTGCATTGTTTTATAAGAATATAAATGAAAGGAAGAAACATAAATAACTCAAAGATTTGATTTATATCTTTCTTTCCAAGAGATAATGTGCTAATATAAATACCTCCATTTCTTTCTGTAGAAACTAAAGGGACATAAACAGATTTTAAAATTATAAAGATATACTCATATCTAGGTTCCCTTATTCCTACATTCTATAACAATAACTTTCAGATTTAATAAATCAGAAAATAAAATGCAAATGAACATGCTTACTTATGTAAATATAAAAGAACCTTATACATTTATGTATATGAAACTACAAGTATATGTTTAGCTGAGCTTTTGTAAATGAAATAATCAAACTAAGATCTACAAATTTATTCCCATTCAAAATCATTTACAAACGCATATGTAAAACTTAAAATTCTTAAAACTAGTAAAAAAAACACCCTCATTTGAAACAAATGACAAACTACTAGCCTTATGGCTCTCACATAAACTGTTACAAAACCACACACACTCTCTTTTTCCCAAGTTAATCTTTTGACCTTCTAGAGCTCCATGCAAACATGTAATCTACAAATAGGAAGAAGAAAACAAGAAGACCATGGAAATAATCTCCTCCCAGCCTAAGTCTTTACAAGACCACCCTCGAGCTAGGGGAAACAAGATTAAACATGTTCTAAAAAAATTAGAACATTACAAACGTTCCAACACACAACAAACAACAAATAAACTCTCATTTAAGGCTTGCACATAGTGTCTCCAAATGACCCATTAATGGGGTTAAGGAGGGCCAAGAAACTAATAAGGATAAATACATGTCAAGTGTTATATTTCCTTCATAAGGCCTATAAAACAACAACCATTCTTATCAACACCAAAATTCACAAAAATTACTACACTCTTCACCCCAAGGCTTCTCTACCCTCCCAAGGGTGAGATTAGCCTTGCACAATCAAAACTACATACAATAAAAATAAAACAAAGGAGATTCCATGGAAACATTGCAACAACATTCTTCTCAAACCGCAACTTGCAACTCTCATACTCATATATCAAGCACAAAAAATGAACAAAACAACATCCTTGCACAATACAATCTACCACAAGATATCTTGTTTACATGCATCAAGATAAATAGGGAGATAGTGAAACCAACCTTGATCAAGTAATGAAACAATGGATTTGATGAATAGCTTCCATTCCTAAGTCCTTATCCTTCCCAAATCTCTTCTAACTCTTAGTTGTCTCATAAAATGGAGAGTGGGTGAACAACCTCCAAGTCTTGAATGCACCCACTAAAAAGGCTCTACCCATTACCATACCACCCGCTTGGATGGATACGTGATTTTTTAATGGTTGGTCTTCCCAACCTATTACAAGGTTGTCTTCCTCACTTCCTATAGGAATGAGCCTCCCCAAAAGAAAACAAAATGAAATATTGTTTAACCTATTTATTGAGAAGCCCATTTTTCGTGGGGTTCCCAAGTCCACTATGAGTTTCCCCAAGGATTAAAATTACCCTTACCTATAGGTATACTAAGTGGGGTAACTATAAATGACCTTAACTACATCCTAGGGCCTTATTTAACCCTCTTAAAGTCTAGCTGAAGTTTATGTTGGTGTTATTTCATGTTTGAAATGTGCATTGTAATTTTCTTAGGGTCCCTTGTCATTGAGGGCGTCCAAGGCTTTGAAATTAGGGTTAAAATTATTCTTATGCCTCTACAAAGTTTGTCCTTACACTTAACCTAGTTGCAAATGGTGAAAAATGTTTTAAAAACCCTAAGTGTCTTGGCGGATTCTATTTTCATGTTAATTTTTCAGTTATTTAAGTTGCCTCAAGTCATGTGTTCACATTAAATGGTTTGAGTTTCAAAAGATTGTGTTATCCTAACCGCTTTAATATTTCCTAAGTCATGCCGCTGAAAAATTCCCTTTTACTCCATTATCCTATGTGGTGAGCAAGTTGGTTTTGGTGGGGCCGAAAAGTCATAAAGTTTCTAAGTTAAACAGTGGGCAAGTATGAAAAAATCCGACGGCTTGCTTAAACGCTTAAAGGCAAAGTGCGAAGAATCTAATGAGTAAGCCATTAAGTGTTAGCGACATGAGTCAAGGAAATAATGTGGGTCTGGTCGTAGATGACATAAAGGTTTCTAAAGATTGGAAGGATCTAATGGTGGGCTTAATGTCTTATACCCAAGATGCACAACATCTATCAGACAAGCCATTAAATGGTGAGGATACCTAGCAGCTGGTGGACCCGAATACTCAGAGCTAGCAGGAGTTTAAAAGGAAGTTAATTTATTTTACATCTAATGGTCAACTTAATGGCTTAAAAGAAAAGTGCTCGACATCTAGTGAGTAAGCGATTAAGCGATGTTGACATGTGTCCTGGGCAAACAATTATTTTCAGGAAAATAGGACAGCCGTTAGATGTAGAAAATGATGTCTAGAATCTATGGCTCAAATTCAAAGTTGTTAAAATGTGTTGTAGAGAGTCATTAAGCCACAAAATTGAAGCTTGTGAATTGATTGTAGAATGTGTGGCCACTCCAGTCAAATTAAATTTGAAAGACTGATTTGATTGAGGTCATAAAATTGGTTAAGTTGACTTGCAGTCACAATAATTCATCAAAGTCATTTGAGCAAAAATAGGATTGCAGAGATAATTAGCTTCATGCGACTATTATGCAGAATGGGTAAGCTTTTATGATTCACCAGCATTCAGGTTGTTTGTGAGATTTCTAGATTCAGAAGGGTTTTTAGAACTCTTGTCTCAGAATTTAAATTTAATATTCAAAAAGCCTTAGATTCAGAATGGCCCCTAGAATTGAGATTTCTAGAGAATTTTATTATCAGAAGAGAAACGTTAGGGAGGATTTGTTACAGAAACTACCATTGTCCACAGGAGATGCCACTCAAATTAAAAGAATAGTTCCACCACATCGCTGTTTCAAAATTGGAGATGGGTTGTATGATTTCGGTAGATGGGCAAAAGATGTCAAGACTAGTTTTGATGGTCTTACTCTGTTCATAACAACTTATAGCCAAAGCAATGCCCTATCCTAGACTATAACATTTGGGAGTTAGATGTAGGAAAATTGATAGCACCTAGTGTGTTTATGGATACTGATTTGTTCACTTTGATTGCAATCACTTATGACAAGGTGGCTAGGGTTGTTAGGGATACCTAGGGAAATGTGCTATTAACTATATCATCTGACAAAATCATAAGAATCTTCAAGCTGACTGACACCTCAGTACATATGGATGATATTGATTTTGAGTACTTTAAAGAAGAATACCAAACTCAGAGGGAATATTACAAAGATGAGGAATTGAAGGGATACTTTAATAAAATAGGGGACTTGGTTGTAGTAGGGCCTAGGACCCCGAAACCTTTCAAGTTGGATTTCTTTAATGGCAAGGCCAGAAAAATGTACATTTCTCTATGCCAAGTTTTGGGGGTAGATAAAGATGTAATGATGCATGTCCACATAATGCTAATGCTGGTTCTGGTTTTGCATCCCCACCTATCAGTAGTATTTGATTTTGCATCTTATATTGCCTAGGAAGTGCATGAGGGTTTGATAGGAATCTATGATGGCAATATAATTAAACCAATGGGATGGTATTCCCTCACGATGCACATTTTATTATTCAACAATATAGACTTCTTTGTGGAAGAAATGAAATTGACTGAGTTCCAGGGTGATGAAGAATTCCCTGTTCAGATGTGGAGTGTTGATCTATCATTGGATAGGAAAAATGCTAGTTATGTTTATTTTGATAGGGGTTTTGCAACTAGACTCAAGTCCCTGTTATGCAATCAAAATTCTATGGTCCACACTGAGATGATGAGGCTTTTGAGGCCTATGGAATATTCCCTAGAATTAAAAATTTATCACAATTGGGGAGATCTAATTTTGTACCCTTTTTCTATAGTGATTAGGGTTTATGGATTCAAGGGAACCCCTTATGTGCTGCCCTATAGGGTCCCTATCAAGATTGGAATAGCAGAGGTCATAAGGCAATTGGGTGGGCTATAGGAAGAAGCCCTGACTGGAAAGATGAAGGGAAACATTTTCCCTACCCTCACCAGAGCCCATCATTTCATCATAACCAAAGGTGGGTGGACACAATTCAATAAGTATTTTTAGCCTTATCATCTAGCCACGTCTGTATCTAGGTGTGCAGATAATGAATACTTTATCATGAGTATTTAAAGAAAAAGGACTAAGTACTTGGCATTAGAACATCAATTCAACTACCTTGAGGATATCATCAGAAAAAATTTTGACACTTGGTGTCTAGGAGGTCAGGAAGGAGAAGTGGTTGGCGTACAAGAAATATTTGGAATTTGTACACATTTTTTACAAGTTCTATGATCCTCTAAAGGAATTTTTCCAATGGTCCTATAAGATTGACTCTCTAATGACATTATTTGAGGGAATCATATAGACCCTAAATGGGAAGAAACAGAGGATAATAGAAAGTGAACCAAAAAAGGCTCTTCCTATTTTGAAAAAATTTCCGTAGGGAAGAATAGTCCCACTAGGGGATTATATAGTATAGAAGAGGAGAGGATACACTACCATCATGCCCAAAACTGATAACCCTCCTCAGCATAAGGGAAAAAGACTAGCAAGTGCTAGTATTCAAGAAGTGCCCTCTCCCAAAAGGAAAAGGGTGGAAGCAAAATAACAAGAGAGTGAATTGTGTTTTCCTTCTCAATCCCCCATGCAATATGATGACCAAGCCATTGCTGAGCAATTGGTGCAATTGAGGAATGCTAGTGAAGTTGTTGTCACTACTCAAGAGCTACAAGAAGGGATGCCAAAGGCACCTAAGCATACATTAGCTGACCTCACAGTGGCAGAGTTTACAGGTAAGGAATTAGATCCTATAACCAAGCAAGCAAGTGATGAATTCTTGTCAAATGACAATTTTGTCAAAAATAGGGAATTCATTCAATTTTTGTGGAGATTCCATATTGATGAATTCAATCATAAATGCCAAAAGCTACAAGAAGCCTACACCAATTCTACTAAGGAAGATATAGAGAAAGAATTCAAGAAGGATATGGTCTCCAAATTTGATAAGATCACCCCTGAAGAGGGTAGAGAAATGGTTAAGAAGTAGGGAGTCCTCATATTGTCTCAATGGGATTTAGTAGATGCAGTGGTTTTTGATGCTAACAGGAAGCAAGTGAAGCCTATGAGCACTACTGGGACATAAATTGGTGCCCAATTTAGTGAAGATCATGAAGCCCTAGAAAATTGGTCATTGAAGAAAAAGGATAAGAGGAGAATCAAGAAATATGATGAGATTGAGGATACTGGAAGCCTAATTGTCAAGAGGGTTGCTGACACTTCAGGAACTGAAGAAGAAAATCTTGTTGTTCAAATAGCTAGCTTGATCTTGAGGGTAGCTAAGAAAGAGAAAGAAGCTTATGATATCCTGAATAAGAAATACAAATTTGTGCTCAAGGCTTATAATGAGGAAAAGGTCAAATCCTTATTAAAAGATAGCAAAATAGTAGTTTTGGAAGGAAAGAAAAAGGTCCAATTAATTCCATAGGGGGCAAGTGCTAAGGAACATCAAAAATCCTCTTCCTCTAGTCCATTTGTGACTTATCCCCCATCCCCTTCACCTTTGAGTCCCACTACCCAAGAAGCTATTGATGCTAAAAGAGCAGAGTTGGAAGCTGAAAAAGAATAGGCTAATCAATGAAAGATCAAGGTTAGAAGAAGAGGGTAAGAGGGATCTTAAAGATTCCCATGCATATAAAGAATCTGAGGAATAGGTGAAGCAAAATTATTTTGACCAAATATATTCCAACCTCAAGAGATGTGCTAGTGAGGTTAATCTTGCCAATCTCTATTTGTTAGGAAAGAAGATTGCTAGCATCTTGAATAATCATGACGAGGGAAAGGAGCAGTTGGATATGATAGTGGATAACTCGAAGTGGAAGATAGATCATGTCAAATATTTTTACTCTCTTTTAAAGGAGTAGAAAAATATTGATA
>MU224803.1:1285805-1323601 GCA_018584345.1 Thuja plicata | reverse complement strand
TATATATATATATATATATATATATATATGACATGTTTCCCAATATGTTCAAAGAGGATGGGAACATAAAGAATGAAACCCTATGGCTAAGGCAACTGAATGAAACACTAACCAGCAGAACAAAAAGTATTGTTACATTGGGAAATATTGGCTGGTTTGTGTTAACTATTGACATTTTAAATAAAGCCAAGGCATTTTTTGAATATTTGGAGGCAAAATTTGAGAAAGCCAATGTTGATTAGGAAGAATTCAACAACCAGAAGGATGAATTTCTCAACTTCATTTGGCTTGATGATGAGGTGTTTACCACTTGGGTGAGAAAATATGGTGTAGTCACTCAGGTAGCATGAGACAGTAAGTATAAGAGTGACAACGAACACCAAAGATGTTGAGCAGTTTGAGAAAATCATATATTGTGGGATCTGTATTAGCAAGAGGAAAAATTCCAAATGACAAGGACCCAACTACCTTAGAACAACTTCGAGAATTTAGGCGGTCATAGGAAAAAAGATTACATGGCTTATAACAAATATTTGTTATCCCATCTGCCTAAAATTTTGTGTCATCTATAAACTATATTTTGACCTCTAGCCTAGTCATCTATAGCTTGTTGCATCCTTATTTTCCAAAAGGATTCCAATATGACTAAGGCTATCTAAAATTGAAAGTTGTAATATTGTAATAGGGATGGTAAAAAATAAAACTACAAGGCAGACTTCTGAATTGGGTCTAAATTTTTGGTTTTCAGTCTTTGAATGTATTGATATCAAGCTTACATTAATAAAAATACAATGGAATCTCCATTTTGATACCAATGATGTATTTTTTCATTTTCTCTTAGTTCTTGTATGTTCAATTTGTAAGGCATTTTGAGTATACTGGTTACAAGGTAACCATGTCATTGTTTGTGAGTTTCTTTCAAGGAGAGTTTTAAATCTTGCAGATAATTGCAGAGGGTTAGGGTGTATATAGGAGTTTGATACAGGGGTGTGAGGATGAGAGGATAGTTTGTAAGGCATTCAATCTAAGGTTTATTTGTATTTCCATTAATTATCCCTAATGTATGTATGTTTTATTCTGACTCTATGACCCATGATTAGGCACTAGCCAAAATGCTGACAAGTGGTTGTTATCATCAATCCAATTTTAATCAATCTTTATATTTCTATTATCTCAAATTCATGTCTAGCTAATTGTATTCAGTACAATTCATTTTAGTGATTCCTTGAAGAGTGAATGAATAGGTTAGCCTTCCTAGTTCCAAGAACCTTAAAAGAAGAAGGATTATAAATCCTTAGTCCACTATGAGATTCTCTGTCATTTAGTGAGTCTCTAAGTAGGTACACCCACCTGAGTTTGTGGAGCTCAAAGTGAAGAAAGATTTCATCCTTGTTAATTAGAATTTTCCATGTAAGAATATATGTTGGGAATAGACATCAAGCATTTTTGATGTATTGTTGATTCCTACAAGAAAAAGATCTAACAAATTGGTGACTCTACTGGGGATTTTGCAATGTTCTAAGAGTCATTATCATGAAAGCATTTGTCCTTACAATACTAAGAATTAGTTTTTTTTTCCTCAGAATCATTAAAGCAAGTTTATTCTTCTTATCTATTTGTGGCACACTGTTTGAAGGTCTTGATTCTAAAAATGATACAGAACTTGTCTCAGTTGGTAAATCTAAAATATCTAATCTGACCCTTTGTTTGTTCTCAAGAGGAAATCAACTCAATGAAAAAGATTTGCAGTTATGGGAAATAAAAGATCATTTTCTTGAAGTTGCCAGGTGAGAAATTATCAAGCATACTCTATTTGTAAAGATCGATATCCACTTATTTCTATAAGAGGAAATCTTAGGTAGGACAAGGCATTTGATATTTACATATATTAGTCCTCTGAAAAGAGGTGGTGACTCTAACCTCTGTGTATTCCAGTATTGCACGTGAAGCACAGTGAAATATTTGTTTGTTCTATGAGATGAGCCGACAAAGAAACACCAGATCATATTCCAAAATGAATCCCAAAAAGGATCATGGAGAGGAGCTTCATATGCCTCAAAGGAAATAATGGTCCAAAAGAGGGGCATCTAAACATGATTCCCAACATGCCTCTAAAGGGAGAATGGAGATTCCCACTCTAGAAAGAAAGTCATCTTCATCTAAAGATACAAAACCTATGGGACCAGTTGATGCTTATAGAGATAATGCCAATTTTGATCCCTTTAGGGATGGAGAAAATACTGACATAGGATTCTTTCGTGCAGAAGAAAATATTGCTCCATCAGAAGAGACCTCTGCTGCTGAAACAACATCATATGATTTTCATAAGTTGCAAGATGAGATTGTGGCTTTAAAAAGAAAAAAGAAAGAACAAGAAAAGGAAATGACTGAAGAAGAGGAAAAATGTGCGCAAAATATATATGAATTTTTATTGGAGAGAGAAGAACTCTTAGCTGAGACTAGAAGGAATGACCTCAAGACTAAAACCCTGAATCAAGAAGTTAAAGGTTTGGATCCATAATTGTTTGGTAGCCTCAATTATTTAAGAAGAAAATCCCCATATAAATTCTCAAATCCTGACAAGGATGAGTTTGAGAAGGAAGGACCTGTTATTAGGCAATTGTTCCCATATGAGATTGAACAAAAGGCAAAACTCAAAGTGACTACTAAGATGCCCCTGACAAAGGTAAGCAAAAGGTTGTTGGTATTAGCATAAATGAGCTTAAGAAGAAAGTTTCCAATCTCAAAGGAATACCTCAAATTGATTTGGACATTAAACAAGCTAGGAAGGCTAAAGATGACCTAGCAAAACAATTAGAAAAGTTGGAATTGGAGGCTGCTGCAGCTGATATGAAAATGAAGATAGCTTTGCTTCATGCTACTAATAATACTACTACAATTAGTTCTATGCATGTGAATCAAGGAGTACAATAATTAAATCCTTCTGGTAATCTAAATATGAATAATCAAGGTGCTGCTCCTAAAGTCCAAAAGTGTGGAAAGAACCCAAATGTTCAAAATTTTGGTCCTAATGTAACTAATCAACTTGTGGGTCCTGACCCAAGTTTTCAAGCTGCAAATCCCAAGTAGAGTGTTCCCCCACCTGTTCAAGATAAAGGAGGAACTGCTGGACCAAATGGTAATAATGAGCTAGGGAATTCCCAAACGAGGCCTGTCCGCATGAACAGATACAAAGCTCTTTTCTTTGAAGGCATTCCCGGTCACCCTAATGTGATCCCCAATGAGGTAAGAGACATAATCCCTAAGTTCATAGGAAATAATGTTATTACTTGTGAGGAGCATCTAAAAGCTTTTAATGATAAGATAATTGACTTTGAAATTGAGAATGAGGATGTCATTATGAAACTTTTTATTCAATCTTTAATTGAAGATGCTAGGGATTGGTTCAGAAATTTTCCTAATGATAGTATTACCTCTTAGGATGAATTTGTAAAGTCTTTTAGGCAGCATTATAGAAATAATGTTAATTCTGGATACATGATAAATGAGTTTAATAACATTAAGAAGTTCCCTAACGTGAGCATGGCTGATTTTAACAGTAGATTTCAAAAGGCCATGAACAAATTGTTCGAAGTCTTAAGATTAGATGAGGAAGTATGTCTTACCACTTACATTAATGTTGTCGATGGAAAAATGTCTTATCTACTCAGAGATAAGAACCCAACTACCTTAAGGGATGCTTAAAAAATAGCAATTGACATTGAGAGTAATAGGAGATCATTAGGGAAGTTGGGGAAGAGGGAAGACAATAAACTTTAGAAAGAAAAGGGATCAGCCAATAAAAGTGTCAAAGAAGATGATACAGTGGATAAACTGGTGAGTGCAGTAAAAGACCTTACTGGAAAAATGGATAAAAATGATAGAGGGGGATACCGTGATAATAAATATGTTAACCAAAGATTTGAAAAATAGCCTAACCTTAGAGATTATCCTTACAAGACATATTGGAATAATGGCAAACCTGTCCCTGAGGGACAAGATAACCCAAAAGAAGAAGAAACCCTAGATCCCCTGAAAATGAACAGTGCCAACTATGTTGAGAACACTCCATGGTGTGATGCTTGCAATATTTCACACTCTTCCTATCAATGTGCAGTAGCTCAGGCTCTGTTTGACCAAATAGGAGAAAGGGAATAGGAAGGCCCTAATATCAATATGTTCACAGTAAAGAAACCATATCCATGGCTTTCTGATATTGCATCATCCTCTAATAATTCATGTGTAGGGGATGATTATTGTTTTAAAAATTAGTTAAAAACTCCAACCTATCAAAGTGATCAGGATGAAAATGTTTCACAGGAAACTATAAACACAGTGGGAAGTGATAACCCACATTCTCCTTTTAAGACTCTCACTGATGATGAAAAGAGGTCTCTGATTGTCGCAGCAATCAATCAAGAAAGAAATGCATATAACCTCAGAAATAGAACAATACAACCAGCTCAAGGTAATTCTACCCCTGTTTATGTCAAAAGGGACTCTCCTCAAGTTGTTGAGGATTTTCATGCTAAGGAAGATAACAATGATGAGTGTGGGAAGCAAGCAGGTTCTTCTTATGATTATGTTGGGGGGAAGCGTCAAAAGAAGAATTAATACCAAATGAGAAATCCAAGAAGGTGAAAAGGATGAGTGATATGTCCTATGAATTTCCCCTTTTTGACATGAAACATGCCTTGACCCAAATGAAAGTCTCAGTCCCACTTATGGAAATGCTGAAAATAAAAGAGCATAAGGAAGCTTCTCTAGCACTATTAAAAGGGATAGATGATGTATCTATTCCTAACCGTAAGGAGATACCTTTGATACTAAATGATACCAGAGAAGATGGTCCACTAGTGAAAGGAAAAGGAAAGAGAAAGGAATTTTCTAACATTTGTATTGGAAATATAATAACCCAAGAACCACTGTTTGTTTATCCATTTTATGTCACCTTAATGGTAAATAGGTTCTTGGTAAAAAATTGCATGATTGATTCTAGAGCATCAGAAAATGTGATGTCTTATCATGTAATGAAAGAATTAGGCCTCTAGGTCACTACATCTATTGGGAGCTTCTATGCTATGGATAATAGGGAAGTTCCTATGATAGGAACACTCAAATATATTGAAGTAAAAAATTGTTGCTTTCCCTGAAGCAAATTACAAAATGGACATAGGGGTAGTGGATACTAAACCATATTATGGTATGCTTTTATCAAGGCAATGGGCAACAGTAGTAGGAGGAAAGATGCAATTAGATTTATCCTATGCAACTATCCCTATAAATGGGAATGAGGTCAAATTGTACATGGAACCCTAGTCATCTATTATAGTGGAGGTGGTTCCACTTGAAGAATTAAATTGTTGTGTGAATGTTGATATGGAGAATTTTATTCTTGAAGAAGTCAAGCCACAACTAAAAAATACTGACCCAATTGTGGATTAATTGTTATTGCAACAAAATGGGCTATGGAAAATGTACTTTGATGGAGGATGTTCAAAGGAAGGATCTGGAGCAGGAGTTTTGTTTATTTCCCCATCAGGTATCACATTCAAATATTCATTCATGCTGACTTTCCAATGCACTAACAATACTGCTGAATATGAAGCCTTGATCCTGGAGATGGATATTTCCATCAAACATAGTATTAGGTGTCTAAAATTTCATGGAGATTCTCAGTTGATTATATCTCAGATTAGGGGGAATTATGCTACTAAAGATGACAGACTAAAATTGTAAAGTATGTTGTCTGAGATAGGATAGAATTCTTTGATGCTTTCAATATCTTATGGGTAGAAAGATCAAATAAAATAATGGTAGATTTCCTCACAAGTGTTACCCTAAATAATAATGATGCTACTCTTACTGGCATGTCTATGATTGAGAAAAAAATTAGGCTAGCAGTTCCTGACAATATTCATAATTGGAAAGGTTGGGAGGATGATGATGATATCCTCAGGTTTATCCAGTGTATAGATCAATATGATGGTCAGAATATTGATTGTGAATCTCTAGTGTCAATTGTGGACAATAAGGAGTATATTTTTGATCAGGAGGTCATCCAATTGGATACTAATCACATTCCCAAGGGGTTGGTTGAATTGGAAGATATGTTTAGCATAAATGACAATTATATGACTCAAAAGTCCAATGCCAAGGTGGGAGATTTAGAGGAAGTTAATTTGGGATCTGAAACATCTCCCCAATTAGTCTACATTGGTAAAAAATTAGACAACAATGTGAGACAAAATTTGATAAAATTGTTGAAGAAGTACAAACATGTTTTTGCTTGGTCTTATGATGATATGAAAGCCTATAGAGAAGATTTATTTCAAAATGATGTCCCTTTAAAAGAAGGCATTAAACCCTTTAGACAAAAACAAAGGCCAATCAATCCATTATTGGCTACCAAGATGTAGGAAGAACTAATGAAGCTAAGGGATGCAGGCATAATCAAGCCTATTAGACATTCATCTTGGGTCTCTAACTTAGTCCCTATAAGAAAGAAAAATGGGGAGATAAGGTTGTGTGTTGATTTTAGAAATTTGAATGTAGCCTCATTAAAATATAATTACAGACTACCTAACATGGAGGCTATGTTGTATAAAGTCACTGGATGTGATTTGTTATCTATGAAGGATGGATTCTCATGGTACAATCAGGTGTTGGTTAAAGAATCTAAGCAATTCAAAATAACATTTACTACCCCTTGGGGCACCTATGTGTATGCTCGAATGCCATTTGGGCTAAAAAATGCTGGTGCAACTTTTCAAAGAGCTATGGATGTAGCCTTCAAAGACCTTATAGATGTTTTGATGATAGTGTACCAAGCTGATTTGAATACTTTCTCAAAAAGAGTAGAGGATCATTGCAATCACTTGGAAAAGGTCATGATAAAAGCACTAGAATATGGAGTGTCTCTGAACCCAAAAAAGTGGGCCACTTTATTGTTACTGAGGGGAAACTTTTGGGACACATAGTATCAAAGGAGGGGATGAGGATAGATCCTAAAATAATTGAAGCCATCCAAAAGGTACTTGCTCCCAAAAACTTAAAAGGTATGCAATCATTTCTAGGGCAGATCAATTTTGTTAGGAGATTTATTGCCAACTTTGCAGAACTGGTTAAACCTATTGTCAAATTGCTAAAGAAAAGTGTGAAGTTTGAATGTGGCCAAGAGACTTAGTTAGCCTTTGAAAAAATAAAAAAATCTGTTCAAGAAGCACCAGTCCTTGTATCCCCTAATTACACCAAGCCCTTTTCTTTACTTATTTTTGCCTCATTCCATACTATTGCAACAGTCTTATTACAGAAGGATGGTAAAGGATTTGAACACCCCATTGCATTGTTTAGTAAATCATTGCAGTCAGCTGAATTAAGTTATCAGTTGATGGAGAAACAAGCTTATGCTCTAACAAAGGTAGTCAAGGCTTTTAGGCCCTATTTGGTGTGTGCAAAAGTAAATGCCTATGTCCCTCATGTTGTTATCAAAGGCATCTTTATTCAAAATGAAGTGACAGGAAAAAGATGTAAATGGATAAACAAAGTTCAAGAGTTTGACATAGAAATCCATATCACTAAGCTGGTGAGGGGATTAGGGTTGGCTAAGCTCATGATAGAAGAAAATTTGGATTTATTCCAAGTAAACAGTGTTGGTGTAAATGAGAACTGCTTGACAATTATTGAAATACAACCTTGGTATACCAATATTGTTTACTTCCTAAAAAATGCTAAATATCCAAATAACTTGAATGACAACCAAAGGAGAAGTTTGAAACTCCAATCACATAAATAAGTTTTGTTGCAGGGTGATTTTTTCTAGGAAAACAAAGATGGGATCTTGTTATTATGCCTTGACAAAGGTCAATCAGAGAAGGTATTGAAAGAAATGCATGTTGGAATGTGTGGAGGGCACTATTCTGCTAGAACAATAGCCAATAAAATTATGAGGGCTGGATATTATTGGCCTTGTGTTTTTCAGGAAATGTGAGCCATGCCAGAGATTTTCAAGCAAGATGAAGTATTCAAGAGCATTTTTGTTAAACCCTGTGGTAGTAGAGGCTCCCTTTGCTATGTGGGGAATGGAATTTATAGGAGAATTTGCTAAAAAATCAAGTGGAGGCCATGGATGGATTTTTCTAGTAACTGATTATTTCACAAAATGGGTGGAGCCAATCCCAACCAAAAGAGAAACAAGCACTATGGTTATTGAATTTCTGATGAATAATGTAATTACAAGATTTGGTGTTCCCCTTAAATTGATAATGGATAATGCCATGTGCTTTAGGTCGGAAGAATTCACTGACTTTTGCTCTGATATGGGAATTTTCATGTCTTATTCATCCCCATACCACCCTCAAGCCAATGGCTAGGTAGAATCCGGTTGTATCATCTTAGAATGGAAGCACTTCCATTTTGATAGACTTAGCACCCTCATTTAGTATGGTTGGCATATTAGATTTGCATATGTGCTTGATTATACATGTGTAGATGCAGTTAGGGTTAGGATCTTGTGGATTCTCCTAGATTTATCTCTCCATGGATCTTTTGTCTAGGTAGGATCTATGTATTGGTACTCATGGGCCTCATCCTACTCTCTCTCTGGGCCTTTAGGCCTCTTAAACACGTTGGCACATTCCCCTACCTTTCTAGGTCCCTGACTGATCTGGAAACCTTTGTGAAACTTCTTGGTGACCTACCTAGAACCTTAGGTCAGGGTCAAGTTTGACCCTGACCTAGGTCAAGTTCAAGGTTGACATAGACCTTTTCCAGGTGGTGGTCCCTGCTTTCAAATCTGGAGCTTATCGGGGCCCAGAACTTAAAATCGGTCCCTGGGTTCGGATGCAGAATTGTCTTCTCCGATAATTGAATTAATATGTTTTCTCCTTAGTTGGAAAATGTTATTGGACTATGATTTGAGGATAAATTTGAATTTGGATCCCTCACATTTCCCTAGGAGGCCTATGTTGAAATCTCTATATAAGCACTCTCTTTTGCCTTCATTTGATCATGAAACAAAATCGGGAGATTACATGATGGAATGATGAGGCAAGCAAGAAAGAGGATGATATAGAAGATCATACTAGGAGGACATATATCATCATCTTTAATCAAGCACTTTGAGGACAAGAATATGGTGGATTTTCATTGAAGCAAGAAGGCTCTCTCTTTAGATCTACTATTCACAAACATTCAAACATTCAAAGGACTTCATCATGGGGTAGCAATTACAGATTGTGAGTTGATGGGAATACTTTAGCCTTGGGGGCTTGGTATACTTTATTTTTCATATTCAAATCTATGCATTGCTTTCTTATTTCCATGTTATGTTAGGATTGTTAATCTAGAGGATTAGATCTTGATATTGCATGTCTAAAAGCTCTTTTCAAGAGACCAATACACACACACATTACATTTTATATTTGACTATTTATGGATGTGGAAATCACCAAAATGGGGTTTGACTAAGGAAAAACCCTATATAGCCACCCCAAAATCCCTCTTTTCAGATATTTTCAGGTGCTATTTTTGGGAGTTATAGGTGCAGGACAGTAGATCTGAGACTAGATTTGGATACCCTTTTCAGCAAACTTCTGAGATCTACAAACAGATTTTCTATCGACACTGTGCAGGTCAGGGTTGACATTATTGGGTCAGGGGTGACATTTGTGGGTCAAGGTTGACCTTTTTCATAAGATGATATTGGAACGGAAAAATATTTCTAGGTTTTGTTTGTCTCTACGTTCCGGTTCGAGATCAACTGTCAGATTTTCTAGAAACTCAATACAGACCTCAGAAAATGTGTTTTTCCAGATCTACTATGTTATGAGGTAGGTATCTTTTCCATTTATTTCTTACATGTTCCTCAAGCTATTTTATCATAATAAGTGTTATAAAACATAAATTTGGCCTTAGGATCTCGCTTTACCACACACCACAAATCTTATTTAGGGATCCCTCTTGCACTAAATTTTATATGTTAAACCAGTAATAAGAGCATTTTGTAAATTTTAAAAACACCTTGGAAGGAAATAAGAGAGCTTTTCATGTCAAATTAAAACTTTCCCTTTGGGCTGATAGGATCACTATCAAGAAGGCCACCGGAAAGTCTCCCTTTGAATTGGTTTATGGTGTTGAGTCAAGAATGCCTGTCAACAACTTGTTCCCAATTTACAAGTTTATTCAAGATGAAGAAATGGAAGTTTCTGAACCCATGGAAGAAAGGATGGTTCAGTTGGTAGAATTGGATCAAACTGCAACAAAAAATGAAATACCTTTTTGACAGAAGGGCAGATGAGAGAAAGTTTTTTCCTGGTGATTTTGTTACAATGGAATACCAGGGCTGAAGATAAAGGAAAACACAAGAAATTTGAATCATTATGGATAGGGACATTTGTTATATACTGTATCTCTGGAAAATATTCTTATTTCCTCAAGAGTCTGGATGATGAAGAACAGGAATTGCCAGTGCATGGACAATTCCTAAAAAATTTCTTTTATTAACCTTTCTTCTCCATGCATAGTACTATGTATTATTTGTATAGGTGTGTTTCCTTTCTGTCGTGTGTTTGTTTCTAGTTTTAGGTTAGTCTTGTTTGTGGTCTGCTTTCCCAGAGATCTGTGGTTCTTTCTATAACCTGGTGTTTAAACATCCTCAGAGAGAGCCATTGTTGGTGATATTTCATGTTTGAAATGTGCCTTGTAATTTTCTTAGGGTTCCTTGTCATTGGTGGTGTCCAAGGCTTTGAAATCAAGGTTAAAATTATTCTTATGCCTCTGCAATGTTTGTCCTTACCCTTAACCTAGTTGAAAATGGTGAAAAATGTCTAAAACACCCTAAGTGTCTTGGTGGATTCTATTTTCGTGTTACTTTTTTGGTCACTTAAGTTACCTCAAGTCATGTGTTCACATTAAATGGGTTAAGTTTTAAAAGATTGTGTTATCCTAACCGCTTTAATATTTCCTAAGTCATGCCACTGAAAAAGTCCCTTTAACTCCATTATCCTATGTGGTGAGCAAGGTTGTTTTGATCGAACGGCCCGCTTAATAGGTTAATAAAAAATTAAATGGAATCTATCAGTTAAGCCATTAAGCAGTGGTTACACGTGTCCTTGGTTGGGCCAAAAATTCATAAAGGTTCTAAGTTAAACAGTGGGCAAGTATGAAAAATTATGACAGCTTGCTTAAACGCTTAAAGGAAAAGTGCGCAAAATCTAATGAGTAAGCCATTTAGAGGTAGCGACATGTGTCAAGGAAATAATGTGGGTCCAGTCACAAACATCATAAAGTTTTCTAAAGCTTAGAAGGATCCAACGGTGGGATTAATGGCTTATACCCAAGATGCACAGCATCTATCAGACAAGCCATTAAGCGGTGATGACACCTGGCAGCTGGTGGACATGGATACTCAGAGCTAGCAAGAGTTTAAAAGGTAGTTAACTAATTTTACATCTAACAGTCAGCTTAATGGCTTAAAAGAAAAGTGCTCGACATGTAGTGAGTAAGTGATTAAGTGGTGTTGACATGTGTCCTAGGTAAATGATTATTTTTGGGAAAATAAGATAGCTATCAGATGCAAAAAATGATGTCCAGAATCTACGACTCAAACCCAAAGTTGTTAAAATGTGTTGCAGAGAGCCATTAAGCCACAAAATTGAAGCTTGTGAATTGATTGCAAAATGTGTTACCACTCCAGTCAAATTCAATTATAAAGAATGATTTGATTGAGGCCGTAAAATTGGTTAAGTCAACTTGTAGTCACAATAATTCATCAAATTCATTTGAGAAAAAATAGGACTACAAAGATAATTAGCTTTACGTGACTACTATGCAGAATGGGTAAGCTTTTATGATTCACCAGCATTCAAGTTGTTTGTGAGATTTGCAGATTCAGAAGGGTTTTTAGAACTCTTGTCTAAAAATTTAAATTTAATATTAAAAAAGCCCTAGATTCAGAATGGCCCCTAGAATTGTTGTTTTTGGAGAAGTTGATTATCAGAAGAGAAACATTAGGGAGGATTTGTTACATCAACTTCCATTGTCCACACGAGATGCCACTCAAATTAAAAGAATAGTTCCACCACATTCTCGTTTCAAAATTGGAGACAGGTTGTATGATTCTGATAGATGGGCAAAAGATGTCAAGACCATTTTTGGTCTTACTCTATTCAGAATAGCTTATAGCCAAAGGAAAACTGTAACATTTGGGAGTTAGATGTAGGAAAAATGATAGCACCTGGTGTGTTTATGGATACTGATTTGTTCATTTTGATTGCAAACACTTATGATAAGGTGGCTAGGGTTGTTAGGGATACCCAGGGAAATGTGCTATTAATCAGCTGATGAAATTAAAAGAATATTCAAGCTAACTGACACCTAAGTACATATGGATAATATTGATTTTAAGTACTTTAAAGAAGTATACCAGACTCAGAGGGAATATTATAGAGATGAGGCATTGAACGGATACTTTAATAAAAAAGGGGACTTGGTTGTAGTAGGGCCTAGGACCTCGGAACCTTTCAAGTTGGATTTTTTTAATGAAATGGAAAGAAAAATGTATACTGCTCTATGCCAATTTTGGGGGGTAGATGAAGTTGTAACGATGCATGTCCACATAATGCTAATGGTGGTTCAGATTTTGCATCCCAACCTATCAGTAGTATTTGATTTTGCGTGTTATATTGCCTAGGAAATGTATGAGGGTTTGACAAGAATCTAGGATGGAAATATAATTAAACTAATGAGATGGTATTCCCTCGTGATGTAGATGTTATTATTCAACAATGTAGACTTCTTTGAGGAAGAAATGGAATTGACTAAGTTCCAGGGTGATGAAGAATTGCTTGTTGAGATGTGGAGTGCTAATCTATCATGGGATAGGAAAAATGCTAGTTATGTTTATTTTGATAGGGTTTTTGTAACTAGACTCAAGTCACTATTATGCAATCAAAATTTTAGGATCTACACTGAGATGATGAGGCTTTTGAGGCCTAAGGAATATGCCCTAGAATTAAAAATTTCTCACAATTGGGGAGATCTAATTTTTTACCCTTTTTCTACAGTGATTAGGGTTTATGGATTTAGGAGAAGCCCTTATGTGCTGCCCTACAGAGTCCCTCTCAATATTGGAATAGTAGAGGTCATAAGGCAATTGGGTGGGCTACAGGAAGAATCCCTGACTGGAAAGACGAAGGGAAATATTTTCCCTACCCTCCTCAGAGCCCATCATTTCATCATAACCAAAGGTGGGTGGACACAATTTGATAAGTATTTTCAGCCTTATCATCTAGCCACATTTGTATCTAGGTGTGCAGATAATGAAGACTTTATCATGGGTATGTTTAGAAAAAGGACTAAGTGCTTGGCATTAGAACATTAGTTCAACTGCCATGAGGATATCATCAGAAACATTTTTGACCTTGGTGTCCAGGAGGTTAGGAAGGAGAAATGGTTGGCGTACAAGAAGTCTTTGGACTTTGTACACAATTTTGACAATTTTTATGATCCTCTAAAGGAATTTTTCCCATGGTCCTCTAAGATTGAATCCCTAATGACTTTATTTGAGGGAATCATATAGACCCTAAATGAGAAGAAATAGAGGATAACAGAAAGTGAACCAGAAAAGGCTCTTGCTATTTTGAACAAGTTTCCATAGGGAAGAAAAGTCCCACCAAGGGATTATGTAGTATACAAGAGAAGAGGATACACTACCATCATGCCCAAAACTGATAAACCTCCTCACCATAAGGGAAAAAGGCCAGCAAGTTCTAGTATTCAAGAAGTGCCCTCTCCCAAAAGGCAAAGGGTGGAAGCAAAAGAACTTAAGATTGAATTGTATTCTCCTTCTCAATCCACCACGTAA
The DNA here is from genome assembly GCA_018584345.1 of Thuja plicata. Taxonomy (NCBI): domain Eukaryota; kingdom Viridiplantae; phylum Streptophyta; class Pinopsida; order Cupressales; family Cupressaceae; genus Thuja; species Thuja plicata. The sequence goes on along the minus strand of MU224803.1, from coordinate 1,309,737 downwards.
TATGATGACCAAGCCATTGCTGAGCAATTGGTGCAATTGAGGAATGTTGGTGAAGTTGTTGTCACTACTCAGGAGCTACAAGAAGGGATGCTAGAGGCACCTAAGAATACAACAACTGACCTCATAGTGGCAGAGTTTATAGCTAATGAATTAGATCCTATAACCAAGCAAGCCAGTGATAAATTCTTGTCAGATGACAATTTTTTCAAAACTAGGGCATTCATTCAGTTTCTATGGAGATGCCATATTGATGAATTCAATCGTAAAGGCCAAAAGCTACAAGAAGCCCAACCCAATTTGGCTAAGGAAGATATAAAGAAAGAATTCAAGCAGGAGATGGTCTCCAAATTTGATAAGATCACCCCTGAAGAGGGTAGAGAAATGGTTAAGAAGTAGGGATTCCTCATACTGCCTCTATGGGATTTAGTAGATGCAGTGGTTTTTGATGTTGTCAAGAAGCAAGCAAAGCCTATGAGAACTACTGGGACATCAATTGGTGCCTAGTTTAGTGAAGACCATGTAGCACTGGCAATTTGGTCATTGAAGAAAAAGGACAAGAGGAGAATGAAGGAAGATGATGAGATTGAGGATACTGGAAGCCTAATTGTCAAGAGGGTTGCTGACACTTCAGGAACTGAAGAAGAAAATCTTGTTGTTCAAATAGCTAGCTTGATCCTAAGGGTTGCTGAGAAAGAGAAAGAAGCTTAAGACAGCCTAAATAAGAAATACAAATTTGTACTCAAGGCTTATAATGAGGAAAAGGTCAAATCCTTATTAAAAGATAACAAAATAGTCATTTTGGAAGGAAAGAAAAAGGTCCAATTAATGCCACAGGGGGTAAGTGCTTAGGAACATCACCAACCCTCTTCCTCTAGTCCATTTGTGACTTATCCCCCATCCCCTTCACCTTTGAGTCCCACTACCCAAGAAGCTATTGATGCTAAAAGAGCAGAGTTGGAAGCTGAAAAGAACAGGCTAATCAATGAAAGATCAAGGTTAGAAGAAGAGGGTAAGAGGGATCTTAAAGATTCCCATGCATATAAAGAAGCTAAGGAATAGGTAAATAAAAAGTGTCTTGACCAAATATATTCCAACCTCAAGAGATGTGCTAGTGAGGTTAATCTTGCCAATCTCTATTTGTTAGTAAACAAGATTGCTAGCATCTTGAATAATCATGACGAGGGAAAGGAGCAGTGGGATCTGATAGTGGATAACTGGAAGGGGAAGATAGCTCATGTATAATCTCTTTACTCTCTTTTAAAGGAGTAGAACAATATTGATATCATCCTAACAAGCACCCACAAGTGTCTCAAATTGATGCTCAACTTGGACACCAAGAAGAACATGGTCATCAAGAGGGTAAAAACTTTGAGAGATGAGTTCTCTAGGGATAGATATGACATGTTTCCTAATATGTTCAAAGGGGATGGAAACATAAAGAATGAAGCCCTATGGCTAAGGAAACTAAATGAAACACTAACCAATAGAACAAAAAGTATTGTTACATTGGGAAATATTGGCTGGTTTGTGTTAACTATTGACATTTTAAATAAAGCCAAGTTATTTTTTTAATCTTGGGAGGCAAACATTGAGAAAGACAATGTTCATTGGGAAGAATTCAACAGCCTGAAGGATGAATTTCTCAACATTAGTTGGCCTGATGATGATGTTTTTACCACTTGGGTGAGCAAATATGGTGTAGTCACTCAGGTAGCTTGAGATAGTAAGTATAAGAGTGATAGTGAACACCAAAGATGCTAAGAAGTTTGAGCAAATCAGATATTGCAAGCTCTACATCAGCAAGAGGACAAATTCCAGATGACAAGGACCCAGTCACCTCAGAACAACTTTGAGCATTCAAGCGGTCATAGGACAAAAGATTACATGGCTTGTAACAAAGATTTGTTATCCCATCCACCTAAAATTTTGTCTCATCTATAAACTGTATTTTGTCCTCTAGCCTAGTCATCTGTACCTTGTTGCATCCTTATTTTCCAAAAGGATTCCAAGATGACTAAGGCTATCTATAAGTAGCAAGTTGTAATATTGTAATAAGGATGGTAAAAAATTAAACTACAAGGCAGACTTTTGAATTGTGTCTGAATTTTGGTTTTGAGTCTTTGAATGTACTGATATCAAGCTTACATTAATAAAAATACAATGGAATCTACATTTTGATACCAATGATGTCTTTTTGCATTTTCTCTTAGTTCCAATATGTTCAATTTGTAAGGCATTTTGAGTATAATGGTTACAAGGTAACCATGTCATTGTTTGTGAGTTGCTTTCAAGGAGAGTTTTAAATCTTGCAGATAATTGCAGAGGGTTAGGGTGTATGTAGGAATTTGATACAGGAATTTGAGGTTTATTTTTTTTTCCATTAATTATCCCTAATGTATGTATGTTTTATTCTGACTCTATGACCCATGATTAGGTACTAGCCAAAATACTGACAAGTGGTTGTTATCATCAATCCAATTTTAATCAATCTTTATATTTCTATTATCTCAAATTCATGTCTAGCTAATTGTATTCAGTACAATTCATTTTAGTGATTCCTTGAAGAGTGAATCAATAGGTTAGCCTTCATAGTTCTGAGAACTTGAAAAGAAGAAGGATTATAAATCCTTAGTCCACTATGAGATTCTTTTTCATTCAGTGAGTCTGTAAGTAGGTACACCCGCCTGAGTTTGTGGAGCTCAAAGTGAAGAAGGATTTCATCCTTGTTAATTAGCCTTTTCCATGTAAGAATATATGTTCAGAATAGAGGTCAAGTATTGTTGATCTATTGTTGATTCCTACAAGAAAAAGAGCTAATAGTTTACATACAAATTTCCTCTTGTTTTGACCATGCTCAAGGCTTTTTAACAAAAATAAATATCAAGGGTCCCCTAAAAGGTTCTACCCTATGTTTGGTTGCAACCAATCTTCACCCAAATGGACATGTCATTGCCACATAAAGACAACATAAGTGTCAAGTGACACACGCACAATTTCACATCATAATACACATGACTTGTCGATTTGAAATCATGTAATGAAAAATAACATTTAACAAGTACAAACATACACTTCACTACTACAAAATTAAATACATCACAACGAGGCTTTATCTTTTCAATAGGGGTATGTGCACCAAGTTGTAAACCAAAAAGGGAGGTATAAGTAGACACATTTTTTCTGAAATCGGGTAAACCTAAACTTGGAGCAGACGTTTGAGGGTCATGCACTCAAAATAAGATGTGTAAAAAGTAAAAATTGTTGTACTTTGAATCTAGTTTCTAAAATACTAATTTTTTTAAAAAATAGATAAGATTAAGAGGGTCAAACCTCGCACGCATGAAAACTTGTTCTTGATTATTTCATGCAAAATAGAACATAGTTGTTTCCATGCACTATACAAAAGATATAGGTATATTCAGTATTTTGCGAATCCCTTTGCTAGGATGATAGGTAAGAGTTATATCTAGAAGTTGTGTATTTTTTTTTGTAATTTTCCAATGAGTATTTTTTCTATTATTTTTTTAAGTGATCGCATCCTAAAATTTTTGTACATGTTTGTGCATTGGGCATAAATTGCATCAAAATAATCAAAAATGAAAAAAATTTCATTAAAAAGTGTAAAGAATCAAGTGTAGAACAATAATATGTAATTTATTTGTAATTTTGTTAAGTTTATCAAAAGTTATAAAAAATGGTAGACATATGTCTGTGAGAACTGTCAAGACACTCGTAAAGAAAATTAAAGTTTACTATGCTAATGTTGTCCAAAAATAAAAAAAATTATATGGTTAGAAAGCTAAGAAGACGTCTGAGCTTATGGTGAAAATTATTGAGCTACCTTGCTGACAAATTGCAAACCTGATGAAGATAAATTTGAGAACTCATCTTACAAGATGAAAAACTTCTAAAAGAACAAAAATGGAGGGAAAATGAGCCTCCAAGCCTTTGTGTCATTTTCCAAGCCTCTTCCCAAGCCATAACCTGATCAGGTTTCTAAATTTCAAATAACCTAATCGGGTTTTGAAAACTAAAAAGTACATTTTTAACTCCACCATAAGCCAATCGGGTTCTAAAGATTAAAATGTATAATTTTCACATCTTAAAAACCTGATCAGGTTATGAAGTAAAAATTATGCATTTTACTCTCTCTCTCTCTCTCTCTCTCTCTCTCTCTCTCTCTCTCTCTCTCTCTCTCTCTTCTTTNCTCTCTCTCTCTCTCTCTCTCTCTCTCTCTCTCTCTCTCTCTCTCTCTCTCTTCTTAGTTTTTAGAACCCGATTGGGTTCTGAGGAATTAGGAGCATTGAGCCTTTATGTTCACATAACCGGATCAGGTTCTTCAGTCCTCAGAACCTAACCAGATTCTGTAGAATTAGGAATGTTTCTTTCTTCAACGATATTGAAATATTCATTGCAAGTTGTTCCAAGGTCCCACTATTGTTTTTCTGTTGTTTTGCGCCACTAACAGATTTATCTGTGGTTTTCTGCATATTTTTTCTTTGCAATGATACAATTGTGTTGTTTATTGGTTTTTTTGATGTTATTTTACCATTGTAAGTTCTAATTTCAAGAAAGTGGTTGATTTGATCTTATTATTTTGGATTTGATGTTCACATGTTATTCTATGTTCATGATATTATTCGTAGGGTCAACTCAATACGAACAATGGAAAAGAACAAAAGAGGAACAATTGAACAATGAGAGACAAAAAAGGAAAGACAAAGGGAGTGCATGAGGAGAATACAAAAAAGGTACATCATCAAATGCATGCAATTTAAGTGATGAAAATGAAAATGTTAATGTTAATGTGACAAATGCACCTAATTCATCTTATGCAGCATTTCAATTTGATGTCATTAATGAACAAAATGTACATAATGAAAATGAAAATGTTTAACATACACCAATTGAAATCATGAGGATAAATGCACCTAATTCATCTAATACACCATTTCAATTGGATGTCATTAATTAACAAAATGCACATAATAAAAATGAAAATGTTCAACATACTGTTGGAAATGAGTTGAGTAACTAAGACGGGAGGGGTGAATCAGTTACCACAAAAACAAATCCAAATCCCTTAGATGTCATAGTTAAACTTATCACTGTTACTCGATCAACAAAGATATTCTATTGTTACTTGGTTAACAAATCAAACTTAAGATATTAATTGTGATTATCCTTTAGTGATGAAGTGTAGAAACATAAAGCATAAAGAAAATAACATGTACATGGATGACACTAATATTTAATGTCAAAACCCAATTTGGGGAAAACCACCAATTGCAACTAGTTACTATTTTTCACTCTTCTGAAGTGAGCCCTGTTAGGAGCCAACCCTATTGAAGGTTAAAATACACACTGTTAGGTGTGACCCTGTTAGAGGATTTATTCACCCTGTAAGGAGTGCCCTTGTTAGTTGAGGTCTTCAAACACTTCAATGTAGAAATGTCACCTTGTGAGAGGATTTATGAAAGACTGATAAGCAAACTTTGTAAAGAGATTTTGGATCACTGCTACAATTGTTAATGAAAAATAATGGATTGACCTGATTGAGAAAGAAACCATCTTTGCTGATTCAGATCTCTTCTCTAGATTTAAAATGGATCCTTACTAATCAAATATTCTATTGCATCTCTGTATGTTCTATCCTTAATTAGAATCCCATCTGATTTGGCCTTCACTCTTCATATCAAAACTCTGGCATATATTTCAGCTTATTACTTCCACTTGCACACATTCAATCCAAACATGACCTTGTATATATATGATAGGATTTTTCAAGTCAGCTCAAATAACCTTCCAAATAAATAATAAAACTTAACTGTATCGGTTTCATGTAACCAATTAAACATAAAATGTAAACTATTGTTGGTCAGCTGACACTTAAAGCATAACTCGGTTAACATTGTAATCCTTCAATGCCTGACCGTTACTGTATTTCTTGAGTAAACTCGGTTAGAACTTAAAATCACTTTTGTATTCTTCAATGCCCAAGAGAACATGGCATATACTAATTGCTCTCAGTTTAGGTATAAATATTTGTTTAACATCACTACATTTGTGTAAACATCAATGAAAATACATAATTTTATAGTTGTCATCAATAATCTCCCTCTTTGGCATTTAAGGCAACACAACATGTCATAGTACAAATAATTTTGAAAGCAACATTAAAAAGGATATAATTGTATTAATGTCCTTAGCATCATTCTGATTCTCATCCAAAAAACTCTTGCTATCTTCACAATCACTGAATTACAGATTTCTCCCTCTTACATTAATCTTTGTTTCTGAAAAAATTTCTCCCTTTATCATCAATAATCTTTCCCTTAATAATTTATTTGGCATGACTTCAATAATCTCTCCCTCTTTGACAACCAATTCCAAAGAAACTATCTAATGAATTTTAGTGTACCTGATGTACTGATTCATATGCAATAAGCTCTGACAATCTGTATCAACATGTTAAATCTATTTTGTAGCTGGGTTGATGCATGAATAATCTATCCATTAGTGAGTGCCAATTAGGGGAATCACCCCCAGCTTTCCTCTAAGATACAAGAATGCATCCTTACATAACAGTTTTGTGAATATGTCTGCAATTTGTTCTTTAGTATTCGCATGCTCCAACCTTACTTCCTTGTCCTGAACCAATTCCCACAAGATATGATACTTTATTGCAATATGGTTAGTATTAGTATGAATCAAAAGGTTTTTTGAAATGTTAATAGTACTAGTGTTGTCATAGTAGATAATAAATGGTTCTTTGATTTCCTCCTTCATACCTAACAACAACTGTTTGAACCATATGATATTTGAATAATTTACTGTTTCATCAACATACTCTACCTCTGTTGTAAACTAAGAGATGCAATTTTGTTTATTTCTAGTCTAGGGGACTAACCTCTTACCAAGAAATAACGCTTCACCACTGATGCTCTTTCTGTAATCAACACTTCCTGCCCAATCAGCATCAGTCAAAGTCTTCAAATAAAAATTTCCTCTTTTATTATACCATAATCCATACTCTTTAGTACCCTTAAGGTATCTCCAAATCCTTTTGATAGCCATCAAGTCATTCTCTCTAGGATTAGCTGAAAACCTTGAAACAATACCAAATGCTAATGCAATATCAGTTCTAGTGTGAACAACATATTGAAGTTTACCAATCATGGATCTATAGGTAGTCTGATTTACCTCATTTGAGTCATCATCTTTAGAAAAATTATGTCCAGTAGACAAAGGTGTCCCAATTAGTCTGGAATCTTCCATTCCAAACTTATTTAGTATCTCTTTGAAGTATTTAGACTGGGTAATTTAGATACCATCCTTCATCTAATGAGCTCGTAAACCAAGAAAGAATTTTATTTCTCCAAACATAGACATCTCAAATTTCTTACTCATAGCTTTGAAGATTGCTTTTCATAAATCATCATGTCTGGTAAATAGTATATCATAAAAAAATATCTCTGCTAATAGTATCTTTTTCTGAGGTCCTTCTTTCATATACAAGCTAATATTGTCATTAGTTATCTGAAATCCAATACTTACTGGGTAACCATATAATCTTTCATACCAGGCTCTAGGATATTTCTTCAATCCATACAAGGATTTGTGCAATTTTAAAACCATATTCCTTTTCTTAGGATTGACCAAACCTTTAGGTTGCTCAATATAGACTTTCTCTTCCAGAATTCCATTCAAGAATATAGATTTTACATATATTTGGTATACCTTGAATCCTTTATGTGTTGCATATGCTAGAAAAGTTCTGACTCCTTCAAGTCTTGCAATAGGAGAAAAAGTTTCTCCATAACCAATACCCTCTTCTTGATCATATCCTTTACACACTATTTTTTCTTTGTTTCTGGAAACTTTACCTTTTTCATTCATCTTGTTTTTGAAAACCCACTTAGTACCAATCACATTCTTGTATTTTTCTCTAGGTACAAGAGTCCCGGTTTTGTTATTTTCTATCTTCTCAATCTCTTCATTCATGGATTCTATCCAAATTTTATCATTCAATGCATCTTTAATGGGTCTAGGTTAAATTTCACTAATAAAACATGTACCTTTGATTTTGTTCCTTGTCATTATACCTTTTGTCTGATCTGCAATAATTTTCTCAAGTGCATGATGCCTTCTGACATATTTTGCAAGTACAGGTTCCTTCCTCTTTGATTCTCAGCTTGTACCACTTGGTTCACCATGTTCAAAAAATTTATTATGCTCTTTAAAATAATACTTGGGTTCCACTGTTTAAGAATCAGGTGCCTCTATCTGAGACTTGGGTGCCCTTGTCTGCGAATCGATTCCCTCTATCTGTGACTTAGTTTCGTCAGTCTGAGACTCATTTTCTTCATTTAGCAGCTCAAGTTGCAAAGGTTGCAACAAGGTTTGTGATGATGAATTCAGTGGTTGACATGGTTGTTAGCCAATCACCATTTCTTGTGTCTTAGGTATAGTATCAGGTTCAAAATACACAAAGTTTTTGTAGTCCTCAAGCTCTTTACTGCTATGTTCTTCACTTCTCTCTGCAAACTCATCAATCTTTACATGTACACATTCTATGACTTTATGAGTAGCAAGATTCAAACATTTATATGCTTTTCTTTTGCAGGAGTAACCTAGGAATATACCTTCATCACCTTCTACATCAATTTTTTCATTTCTTGCTTCCTTCAAGATGTAACATTTACTTCCAAATACTTTGAAATAATGAACATTGAGTTTATAGCCATACCATAATTCAAAATGTGTCTTCTCAGTACCTTTATTTAGTTGAACTTTGTTCAAGGTGTGAATTGCAGTGCTGATAGCTTCCTTCTAGTCTTTGGTTGCAACATTGTTTTCAATCATCAAGGTTCTTGCACAATCCAAAATAGATCTATTTCTTCTTTCTGATATCCCATTTTGCTATGGTGTACCTGGGGTAGATACTTGTCTCTTGATTCCTCTCTCACAGAAGAATTTACCGAATTCAATAGAAATGAATTCACCTCCTCTATCAGATCTTGGGCATTTAGGTTTCTTTCATCTTTCCTTCTCAACTCTGGCAAGGTACCACTTAAAGTTCTGAGAAGCTTCTAATTTTTCTTTGAGAAACATAATAGTCATCATTCTGGAATGGTCATCAAAAAATAGAATGAAATATTTTTCTCCTATTTAACTTGTTGTTCCGATTGGTCCACACAGATAAGTATGCACTAACTCCAAGACTTCTTCAGTATTTTAATTCTTGATTTTGAAACTAATTTTTCCCATCTTCCCAATTTGACATTGTTTGCATATTTCCAATTCAAGTTTCTTCAGAATAGGAATACCTCTTACTCTTTTGTTCTTGCTTATGTTGATCGGGTTATCAAAATTCACATGACACAACCTTTTATGCCATAACCATCTTTCTTCTACTTGTGCAATAAAACATGAAGTTTCAATAAGATCAAGATAGAAAAGATTACCTTTTGCTTGCCTACTATTTGCAACTAGGTTTCCCTTACCATCCAGGAGCTTGGCCTTACCATTCATGAATTCGACCTTGAAACCAATGTTATTAAGTTGTGCCACACTTAGTACATTATTCCTTAGTCCTTTAACCCAAAAAGCATTATTACATTTGATTCCTTCTGTTAGAGAAATACAACCTTTACCTTTCACATAACAAGGTCCATCATTCCCAAAACTGACACTCCCATCATCATAGTGCTCAAGATGTTCAAATTTAGTTTTATCACCAGTCATGTGGTGAGAAAAACCACTATCAATTATCCAAGTGTAATTTTTGCTAATATGAGAGTAAAGTGTAGTCTTTTCATTATCTTCATTGTCTCACTCATCCTTAATAGCAATGTAAACCATTTCATCTTCATCTTCATCACTATCAAAATATTTTTCAATATAACAAGATTTCTTTCCTTTGTCCTTGTAGATTTTGTAAGTTTTGAAGTCTTTATTTCCTTTGTACTTATTGAACTTTCTCTTACCTTTGTATTGTTTGTTTGGACACTTAGCAGCAATTTGACCAACCTCATCACATGAAAAGAAAATGAATGGTATTCTTCCTTTTTACTTTCCTTTGACAGATCTCTTTTTAAGTAAAACTTCAATGATTTCTAGATCTTCATAATTAGAATTATCATCACTATCACTATCAATCTGGTTTCATTTTGAGTTTCTATCCATCTTACAAATGTTTAATTTAACTATGGATGCAGACTTAAAATTGCTAGTATTAGGAGAATAATTGTCAAAATTATCCAACTAAAAAATTGTAAGCCTTCTAACCAGTGCATCTAGAGTTATATCACTACTGCACCTCATCTCTTGAATAGCTAAAACTCAAATAGCATAGATAGGAAGTAAATTTCTCAACACCTTAGTAACCACTATTTTGTCCTCAATTGTTCCATCGACAGCTCTGATGGCACTGACGCTTTTCTTGATTATTTTAGTGTATTTTGTAATATCTTCTCCTTCTTTCATTTTCATCTGATCAAATTGACCTCTGAGACTTTCTACTTTGTCTCTCTTTACATTGTCATCTCCTCCATGTATATCATGTAGTTTCTTCCACATATCATAGGAAGTAGGGAGGTCCTTGACTTCATCAAATTTGAAATAAATGAGTGAATAAGCTATATCAATCATCATTATGTTATGATTCTTCATGTCCACCATCTGATCCATAGACATAGGTCTCGACAGTTCCACATACTTGTGATCCTATAATTGCAAGCCAATATCTCTAGTAGTAAATATATTTAGCCCCATCAAATATTTCCATGCAGCGAAGTTGTCTTTGTTAAGCTTGGGGATCTCCCTTCTGTAAGACATCTCTAATCTTTAGCCTAGGCCTTCAAACCTTCCCTAAAAGCACCAAATGCTATGATACCAATTGTTGGAAATGAGTTGAGTAATTGAGAGGGGAGGGGTGAATCACTTACCACAAAAACAAATCCAAGTCCCTTAGATGTCTTAATTAAAATTATCATTGTTACTCAATCAACTAAGATATTCTACTGTTACTTGGTTAAGAAAGAAAACTTAAGATATTAAGTATGATTATCCTTTAGTGATTAAGTGTAGAAAGATAAAGCATAAAGAAAATAACATTACACAAATGACACAAAGATTTTACGTGGAAACCCAATTAGGGAAAAATCATCAATTGCAACTAGTTACTATTTTTCACTCTTCTGATGTGAGCCCTATTAGGAGCCAACCCTGTTAAAGGTTACAATACACATTGTTAGGTATGACCCTTTTAGAGTATTTAATCACCATATAAGGATTGGCCTTGTTAGAGGTCTTCAAACACTTCAATGTAGAAATGTCACCTTGTGAGAGGATTTATGAAAGACTGTTAAGTCTACTTTGTAAAGATATTTTGGATCACTACTACAATTATTAGAGAGAAACAATAGATTGACTTCAATGAAAAAGCAATTTTCTTTACTGATTAAGATCTCTACTCTGGCTTTAAAATGGATCCTCACTGATCAAATATTCTATTACAGCTTTGTATGTTTTGTCCTTAGTCAGAATCCCATCTGATTTTTCCTTTGCTCTTCATATAAAAACTCTACCATATAATTTTTTATTATTACTTCCACTTGCACACATTCAATCAAAACTTGAGCTTGTATATATGATAGGATTTTTCAAATCGGCTTGAATAACCTTCCAAATAAATAATAAAATTTAAGTCTGTCGGCTGCATGTAACCAATTAAACATAAAATGTAAAATGTTGTTTGTTGGATGACACCAAAAGCATAACTCGGTTAAAACTGTAATCCTTCAATGCCCGATGATTACTATATTTCTTGAGTCAATTCAGTTAAAACTAAAAATCACTTTGGTCTTCTTCAATGCCCGAGAGAACATGGCATCTACTAACTATGCTCAGTTTAGGTATAGACATTTGTGTAACATCACTACATTTATATAAACATCAATGACAATACACAATTGAATAATTTTCATCAACACATACACCAATTGAAATGGTGGGGATAAATGCACCTAATTCAACTAATGAAAATGTAGAGCATGCAGCTGTATTAACACCTCCTAGTATAATTCATAGAAAACCAAAGTTTCTAATTGACATTGATGAAAATATTTTGAGGCTAATGCATGATAAAATGTCAGAAATAAATTGTAGAAGAATTGTTAAAAATATTTGGAATAGCTATTTGAAAAATTAAATCAAAGTTGAAGATGTCAAGTAGTTGTTGAAATGATTAAGAATCTGAAATTTAGAGAGACAATGAGAATTGTGGGCTTGAGAACATCTGAAAATAGTACTGAGAAAACCATTGTGAGAAATCTATTCATTGTATACCAAGCCATTGGTTCAAAATCATGAAGTAAAGATGCTAATGTTACTGGATGTGTCCTCACATCAACTATAATACGAAAGGAAATGAAAAAATATCATATAGTAAGAAAAACAAGGAAGTCATTAAGGATAGGTAGATCAAGATTACATAGAGCCTTACACCCGCGAGACAAAATTGAGGATCCAAACACTAATTCTCTTTGGTCATTCTCAGATAGACTCCCACGCAAGGACAAGGTCATTTTTGATGCATTAAGAGCATTAATTGAAAATTTTTGGTATGACAACACAAGGGTTTCACCCAACCAAAGAGACATTGTTAGGAGGAGAATCGGATTTACAAATCGTATGCCACATCCAAAACACTTTTTGGATACGACACAAACACAATTTTTTGAAAGATTCCTCCAAAGGTTTTCTCAAATTGAAATTAGTCAAAGATTTTTTAAATGACAAAACCCTTTTACGCCAAGATTAATCATGCACACATCACATGTTTTTGTATAGTACATATTGAATTTTCAATGCATTATGATATATATTGTCATGTTTGTTGTACTTTGCACACTAACACTATTTTGCAGGAATGTGGTCTTCAAGCACCTCCTACATCATCAAGATATTTTATGTCAAGTGTATTATGAAATCGAGATGATGGTTGCATTTATTATAAGATGATGTGTTTGAAAGATTCTTGTAGTTCATGTGGTGGTATGATAAAGTTGCGGATATGTCACCATCTAGAGAGCAAAAATGATATTGGAAATACACTAGTTTCTTTTGGAAAATACAAGACACTAACTTATGGTCTAAAAGATGAAAAATAACTTAAGAGGTGTGGGTTAGTGAAAAATGATATATGCATAGCTGATTTTATAAAGATATTTCATGAGAAAATAGTTTATGACTACATATGTCATTCACATAGAGCTAGATGGTTGGCTGAGAAATTAAAGATATGTAAGGATACTTTTCCCCTTGGTACTATTATCGCCATTGTATATTTTGTGGATAATTAAACACCTAAACCTTAAAATAAATTGAAATTATTGTATTTCGATTCAATACAAGTGACATCTTTGTACATATAACATTCTTGCATGATCATGATAACACAAACACAGATAGAAAGGTTTTAAGAGAGTATCACTTCTACATCAGTGACGATCACACAAATTCGTTAGAGTTTGTGCAAGGTTTCTTCGAAGATTTCTATGATAATTTAATATAAAGAGGTATTGAGTACAACCAACACATAATATGGTCAGACAATTGCACCTCACAATTCAAGAATGAAAGGATATTGAATTGGTTGAGTAGGATGCATGTGACAAGTGGCATTCAACATTTTTGGAATTTCATTGAGGTGGGGCATGGAAAAGGTGAGAATTATGGTGCAGGTGAATGTGTAAAAAGATCTCTTGCCAGAGAGGAATTGAAGTATGAAGGTGGTGCAGTGTTAATAAATGCAAAAACAATTGTGCGATGGTACAACTCTACAATGGCAACAGGTAATAAAGGTAAGTATATGGTTAATAGATTTTTTTGGTTGATAGGCGAGTATAACATTGAAAACTATGTATATTGTTGTACACTTATAGGATCAATTTACATGTACTCATTTATAAGATCAAATTCAAAATCACTAGGTATTTATACTAGATTAATGGCATGTTTTTGCTTGTCTTGTATGAATTTTGCATTGGAGGAATGTGAATCAAAAGAGTGGGTTAAAAAATGGTCTTATATACCTTTGAAACCTCTCGTTACATATAAAACTCCTAGAGCACTACAATTGAGCCAGTTTGAAGCATCAATGGATTTTGATCACATATCTGACCTAGTTGAACCAAGTAATTTCTCAAAATACTCCTCATTTTGAGATGAAATTTGTTGAACCTACTTGAAATCATTTTATTAGGTGGTTAAGTGTTTAGGGCATTAAATTATCCCTCTATAAATTGTAGGTAATGTATATGCAGTTGTTGCAAATGAGAACAATGAGCAAGTGACTGATTACTTTTTGTGTTATTGTATCGAGGGCAAAAAGAAATTGACAACTACAGTAATTTATGGAGAGGGTATTGAGTACCCAATAGGATTCATTGTTATAATAGGGGCATGGCTTAAAAGGTATGCTATCAAAATATAATGTGTTCTTGTTTGATGACTTTGAGACCTCTTACCATTATTCTATTACTCTTTATATGTTGAATTTTGTATTAATTTATGCTTCTATGAAATGCAGGTGCCCTATCCAAAAATTCAACAAGTGATTTTTTGAGGAATATCAAACACATAGACATATTTTGCATTACTTTAACCTTCTTGTTGCAACAAATATTGAGTTAATAAAGTATACGGGTATACCTCGTAAGAAGAATTTATGGTAACTTCCTGAAACTGAGCATGAGGAAATACATGACACAATAAGGGTTAGAGTTGATCCAGAAGGTTCACTTAATTAGTTATTTCCCATCATGAAGAATAATTCTACAAAGTGGTAGAATTATTTTGACAATTTTGTATATAATGTTTTGCGAAACAATCTAAGTTCGCCTTTTTGTAAATATAAATGACTATGAAGTGGTCTACATGCATATTTGGAGACCACATTTTGTATATTAAAAGAAGATCAAATTGTATATAAAAGTGGCCATGGGTTGATTTGTATATACCGATGGTTCACATTTTCTATAGTTTACTGTGTACCATTTAACCAAGAGGATATGAGTGAATTATGATTCATTACAATTAAAATAGTGGCTCATGCAGTAGATATCTCATGTTTCTCTAAATTATAGTAATAGTTCATGTGTAGTATTTATGTACGTATGTTCTTTTTCATATTATGTATTTATACATGTATTTATGTATGTATCTTTGTCATGCATTGTATTTATGTATGTATGCTCATTCTCATATTATATATTTTCCATGTACTCTCTCTCTCTCTCTCTCTCTCTCTCTCTCTCTCTCTCTCTCTCTCTCTCTCTCNTGTTCTCTCTCTCTCTCTCTCTCTCTCTCTCTCTCTCTCTCTCTCTCTCTCTCTCTCTCTCTCTCTCTCTCTCTCTCTCTCTCAGCAACTACATTGAAAATATTATATCAAACCAAAGTAATAGGCATAATCTACAACTAAAATTATGGTGTTATATTATATACTTTGTGGATGTTTGAATTGTTTTACTTCTATTTCTGCCCAATTTGGCTTAGTGCACCTTGGGAACACTTCAGTCTGACTTGTGCCAGAATGTTCTTTACGGTTTGCAAACAAAAAAAGGTCTCTCCTAGTATTTACCCCACCAACTAGAGCTGATGGAGCTAACGGATTGGTCTTACAACGAATGGTTTGAGAGATGCATGATTGAGCAACTCTCAACTAAGCACCAATGCAACTTTTTGAACCAACTGAGATCGGGTCGCCAAATGGAATCTGAGTAGAATCTCCAAGAATTGAGCCACATGCTTATAGGCCTTCAAATGATGGTCCTTGTGCACTTCATAGATATCTAATATCTCTCACGAGGTTGGAGATATGGATGTCCAAAAATCTCATCCGAATTTGGCTTAGTGCAACTTGGGAACACTTCAGTCTAACTTGCACCGTAATGTTCTTGATGCTTCACAAGGGAAAAAAGGTCTCCCCTAGAGTTTAGTTAGACAACTGGAGTTGATGAAGCTGATGTTTTGGTCCCATGATGAACGATTTGAAAGATGCACCATTGAGAAACTTTCAAATAAGCAACAATGAAACTTTTTACACCAACTGAGATTAGGTCACCAAATGGAATCCAAGTGGAATCTCCTAGAACTGAGCCAAATTCTTGTATGCCTTCCCAAGAGGGTCCTTGTGTACTTCACAATTCTCTAAAATCTCTCACGAGGTCCGAGATATGGCTCTCCAAAAATCACTACCCAATTTGGATTAGTGAACCTTGGGAACACTTCGGTCCAACTTGCATGAGAAAGTTATTGATGCTTCAGAAGAAAAAAAAGGTCTCCCCTAGAGTTTACCTGGCCAACTAGAGCTGATGGTTTGGTCCCACAACAAACAGTTTGAAAGATGCACCATTGAGCAAATTTCAACTGAGCAACAAAGCAACTTTTTGCACCAACTGAGATTGAGTTTCCAAATGGAATCCAAGTGGAATGTCCTAGAATTGAGATACATGTTTGTAGAACTTCCCAAGATGGTCCTTTTTCACTTCATAGATCTTTGATATCTCTCACGAGGTCCGAGATATGGCTCTCCAAAAATCGCTGCCCAATTTGTCTTAGTGCACATTCGGAACACTTTGGTTCCACTTACGCAGGAATGTTCTTGATGCTTTGAAAGTGAAAAAAAATTTCCCCTAGCATTTACCTAGACAAATAGAGCTAATGGATATGATGGTTTGGTCCCACAACCAAAATTTTGAAAGATGCACCATTGAACAAATTTCAACTGAGCAAAAATGCAACTTTTTACACCAACTGAGATTGGGTCGCCAAATGGAAGCCGAGTGGAATCTCCTAGATATGAGCCACATTCTTATAGGCCTTACCAAGATGGTCCTTGTGCACTTCAAAAATATCTAATATCTCTCACGAGGTCTGAGATGTGGCTCTCCAAAAATCGGTGACCAATTTGGCTTAGTGCACCTTGGGAACACTACAGTCTGACGTGCACCAAAAACATTATTGATGTTTCGCAAGAGAAAAAAGGTCACCCATAGAATTTAATTATCCAACTGAAGCTGATGGAGATAACAGTTTTATCCATTGACAAACAGTGTGAAACAACAATAATTTAAAAGTTTCTCGACAACATTTGTGCAACTTTTGACAATGTTGCTATTAGGACCTCTAGACCTATTGAAAGGACTTAGAAGACCCTTAGATCCTATAGTAGAACTTTTATTAGACCAAAAATGTCAAACCTACTTATGCTATCATAGGTCATGAGTATAATAAACCTTATATGGATTGAGTTTACCATGAGACCAATCTAATCAAAATGAATGGTCGATCTCTAGGATCTAACCATGATTACAAATATTTTAAGATGAACCTATGACGACTCCTATCCGTGACTGGTGTTGCTTGGGTTCCCTACACCAAAGACCCCTATTACTTCCCAGGTGTACCCAAGGAAAATTATATGTTTGAAGTTACTCAAGGGGCTCAAAATCGCATAAATCATCCCTACATTCAATGTCCAAGAACAAAAGACAAACTCTCATACTTTGTATTTCGGTCACAAAAAACTTACAACAACAAACATAAATTCACTTAAGTCATGGAGTGCATACATATAGAGCATGAAATATACACCTAAATACAATGTATCACATCAATCATTAATTCAATTAAATCATAAAATTGCTTATGTCCTAGAGAAAACATGTAGTACATACATTATGAAGCGTAGACATGAATTCACTTAAGTCATTCATGTAGTTCATACACATGAATTTAGGTTATGAATCATATACATGAATATACATGAAGTACACAAAAAAGTAAATTAATTTATAGAAACACATATGCATATACACAAGTCATGTGAAAAAAGAATACACTTAAGGCATAAACATCCAACCAACAAATTCAAGGATCAAATTTGAAGTTTCATATATAACAAAATGAACAATAATTCTTGAAAGCCATAAAAGACTTAGGAGGAAAGGAACTGGAAGGAGTGCCACTATTTAGTGGGAAAATGTATATACAAGTAGTGATGGAGTGGCTTGATGGGATGGAAATCCATTTTGAATGTGAAGGTTTCACAGAGGCACAAAAACCAAAAGTTGCAAAGTCAAGGTTTGGAGGATCAACATTGACATGGTGGAACTATCTACAAGATGAAAGGGTTAGGATGGGTAAGAAACCTATAGCTAACTAGAAATCCATGGTGACCAAAGTAAAGGAGAACTATCTGCTGGAAGACTATGAAATTCAGCTTCATGGAAAGAGACAAGGTATGAAACAAAAGGACTTGGATGTGGTCTCTTATATAGAGGAATTACAGAAGTTATGTATTAGATATAAGATCCAAGAAGAGGAACCTATCAAGGTAGCCAAATATTTGGGTGGTGTAAAATGGAAAATTGAAGAGGAGATAAGTTTGTGGACTCCAACCACTATTCATAAGTGCCACCAATTAGCTCTCTAGGTGGAAGACAGGAACAAGAAGAAAGGAGACTCTAATATCAGAGGTAGAGGTAGAGGTACAGATCAAGGGGGCCATAGAATTGGTTATCAAGGCAGAGGTAATGAGAAAAGAATTCAGGGAGAGTAAAAATTAATAGAGCATGGTAATGAAACTAATTCAAGAGGGGTTATACCAGAGGAAGGGGTACTCAAGGAGGCTCTAGTAGAGGAAGTGATTCAGGCAAAAGAAACTCATACTTTGCAAGTATGAAATGTTACAATTGTGGCCAATTGAGTCACCCTACCTATAGGTGCTAGATAAGCCCACTTCTTCTAACCATAGCAAGAGTATTACATATGCTCAATAGGACATAACAAGTGTCAAAGCACCAAAGGTTTATCACATTGAGTCAGAGATGGGAGATAACTTGATGTTCATAAGGGTTCTGATTAGAGAACCAGTTAATGATGAGCCCAAACATAGAAGAGCATTGTTTAGGGTTAGATTTAAAATCATTGGTAAATTTTGCAAGGTGATTGTGGATTCAGGCTACATAGACAATATTATATTAGAGGAAGATGTCAACACAGTCAAGTTGACAAAGATACCTCATGTGAATCCATACAACGTGACATGGTTGAACAAGGGCCAAAGTGTGTTGATGAATGAGTAGAATTGGGTGGAGCTTTCTATTGCAGGGTACAAGGACAAGTTACTATGTGATGTGCTACCTATGGATTTATTCCATCTAATCCTAAGAATGCCATGGAAATATGAAAGGGGTGCAGTGTATGATGGGAAAGAGAACTCCATATCTTTCAAGAAAGATAGCAGAACTTTTAAGATACAATCCTTGTTGGAGGAAGATGAGCCACAACCCAAGACCCCACATGTCTTGTTGAGTAGTAGAAAGGAGTTCATAAATGCCCTTAAATATGAAAGGAGTGAAGGCTATTCCATATTTATTAAGCCTAAGGAATAAGAAAATACCAAACAAGAACCATTGTCATTGGAAATTAGAGAGCTTCTTGAAAAGCACAAGGATATTTGTCAGTGATGGGACTCCTACAACTTTACCTCCTAGAAGAGTGATAAGTCATCAAATTGACTTTGTACCTGGTGCATCATTGTCAAAGAAGGAAGAATACAAGGTTACTCCAGATTAGAACCTAGAGGTGGCTAAACAAGTGTAGGAGCTCCTAGAACAAGGGCTAATCAAGAAGAGCATTAGTCCATGTGACATACCAGTGGTCTTAGAATCCAAGAATGGTTGTAAGTGGAGAATTTGTACATATTCTAGAGCTATTAATAGGATCAAAAATAGATACCGATTTCCATTTCTTAGGATAGAGGATTTGATGGGCTATCTTGGGGGGGGGGAAAGTATTTCACTAAGTTGTACTTGAAAAGTGGGTACCACCAAATTAGGATCAAATAGGGGGATAAATGGAAGATAGCTTTTAAGATTGTTGATGGGTTTTATGAGTGGAGAGTTATGCCATTTGACCTCTCAAATGCCCCTAGCACATTCATGAGGCTCATGAATGAAGTTCTTATGGACTTCAGAGGGATATTTGTGGTAGTATATCTGCATGATATAATTATATTCAGCAAGACAACAAAGAAACATGTGAAGCATGTGGATTTTCTGCTTAAGAGGTTACGAGAAGAGAATTTCTCAATCAACCTTGAGAAATGTGAGTTATTCAAGAAATAACTTGTGTATTTGGGATTTGTTGTATCCCAAGGGTCATTGAAGATGGACCCAAGTAAGGTGGAGGCTATTTTGAATTGGCCTGCACCAATCACAGGGAAAAATGTTAGGAGCTTTCATGTGTTACCTCAGTTTTACAAAAAAATTATAAGAGACTTTAGTGGAATTTGTGCACCAATGCTAGGCACCATTAAGGGAGGTCTAAAAACTAAGTTTCTATGGAATTCTGGAGCAGAGAAAGCATTTGAAATGTTGAAGAAGCAAGTAGAAACAAAACCTATCCTTAGACTCCCTAGTTTTGATCAACTATTTACTTTGAAGTGTGATGCAAGTGGAATGAGAGTAGGGGGTATGTTAATATAAGAAGGTAGGCTAGTAGCCTTCTTTAATGAAAATATAAGTGAAGCCAAGAAGAAATATTCTTCTTATGATTTGGAACTATATGGTTTGGTTCAGTATCTTAGGAAGTGGAGACATTACTTGTTACCCAAATAATTTGTGGTGTTTACTGACAACTAGGCCTTGAGCTATATAAACACACAAGAGAATCTCAGTAACAGACATTTGAAGTGGATGGAATACCTTCAAGCATTCACATTCACAATAAAGCACAAAAAGGGACAATTGAAGAAGGTTGTATATGCCCTAAGTAGGAGGTTGCTAACCATTTAAGAATTTTAGATGAAGAGCATTGGGATAGAGAGTTTCAAAGACCTGTATAGAGAAGATGGAGACATTGGTGAGGCCTATAAGGTATTCTCCGAATTTCAGAATAACTTTCATAGTCAATTTTTTAATTTTACCTTGCAGAGCAAATTGTTCTTTAAGGGAAACCAATTGTGTGCTCCTAAGGGTTCAATAAGAGAAAATTTCATTCAGGAAAAGTGTAATGGAAGCTTGAGTGGTCATTTTGGTGTGAACAAAACCCTAGATTTAGTTTAAAGGTTTTACCATTGGCCAAAGATGGTGAGAGATGCAACCAAGTATGTTGAACAATGTGTAGTGTGCATGAAAGTAAAAGGAGGCGCTAGCAATGCAGGTTTATATTAAACATTTCCAATCCCTAACAAACCATGGGAGTGTGTTAACATGGATTTCATTCTAGGGTTACCTAAGACAAAGCATGGACATGACCATATTGATGTTGTGGTAGACAGGATTATCAAAATGGGTCACTTTATCCCTTGTAGGACTACTCATGATGCTAGTAACATTGCACAATTTTTATTTAAGGAGATTGTACGAATCCATGGACTACCCCTAATTATTGTATCAAATAGGGATGTTAAGTTCATGAGCCATTTTTGGAAAACATTGTGGAGTAGATTAGGTACCAACTTATCATTTAGTTCATCTTACCATCCTTAGACTGATGGCCAAAATGAGGTGGTTAATAGAGAGTTAGGTAACTTTTTAAGGTTCCTAACCAAGGAGTATGGGTAGACATGGGACGTGGTCATTCCCCAAGAAGAGTATGCATACAATGAAAGTGTTAATAGAACAATAGAAAGAAGCCAATTTGAAGTTGTCTATGGGGTGCAGCCAAGGGGTTTATGTGAGCTTAGAGATCTTGGAGCCATGGAGTCTAGGAGTGGTCATGGTGAAGAATTCACTCAAACCATGAAGGAGATCTAAGAGTGGGTGAAGAAGACTATATTGGAGTCTACTCAAAAGTTTAAGGCCAAAGAAGATGAGAAGAAAAAGGATGTTCAATTTGAGATAGATGATTATGTCATGGTACATTTGAATAAGTCTATGTTGCAGAAGGGGATGCCTACAAAACTACAAATAAAGAGAGTGGGACCCTGCAAGATCTTAGCCAAGTATGGGGCTAATGCCTATAAGGTGGATCTACCTATTGAATTGAGAATATCACATTTCTTCAATGTGGTAGACTTGATAATGTTTAAAGGACCTTTGAATGAGAGAGATGTGAATAGAGAAGATATTGGAAAGGATGTTGAACAAGAGGCTTTACCTCCCAAGATGTAGAAAAAAGAAGATAAGGTGTTGGATTTAGGGGTCAAGAATACTACCAGGCATAAGGTATACATATAAAACCTCATCTAGTGGAATTAAAAACCAAATGCAAAGGCAACATGGGTTGCAACTACAAATTTCTTGAAGATGGGCATTCTTGAAGACATTTTGTCCACGTTAGTGACATAAATTTCCTTTGGTGGGAAGTATGGTGAGAGAGTATCTAGGTAAGGATAGATGGTAACCTAGGGCTCCTAGACATATTTTGTCTTTCAGTGGTCTTAGCCAAGCCACTAGTGAAGTAATAGGACTAGATAGATGCTAGGGTGTGTTTATTTGGTTAGAATACCAAAGTAGATCATTTGATGTTTAGGAAGTTATGGTTTGTTCAATTTAGGTAAGTGTTCCAATTATGGTGTAACCATGGATTTTATGCTTGTTAGAGTCTAGGAGATATATTTTGAGGTATAATAAGCATAATAGTGCATTTGGATAAGTTTCATAGTATGTTGACCAAGTTTGAGTGCAAGAAACAAAAAGTTGTAAAAGTTGTCAATGTTGTCATTGACAAAATAGACAACATTTCTTCCAATTATGCATCTTTGAGAATTTCGTTGTATAACTATCAAAAATAGTTGGAATTTTTCCATGGTCAACTATATAAGACCTCCCCCGACCTGTGTGTGGGGTTGGATGAAGTTTTAAAGTCAGTGTACGGACTGTGTAATTGAAAGTTTGGTTACAGTTGAGATTTTTGTACACATTTTAGGTTTTAATGGATTGAACTTTGCACGATGACTTGTGCATGATGAAGCTAATGTAATTATTTGATTTTTTATGTGATTAATTAGTGTGTTTACGCTTATTTCATTTCTTTTGTAAATACTTTTGTTTTGTGCACTGTCGCTCATCTGAACCAGATAATTTTTGTAAATGGGGTCATAGCTCATCATTCCACCATCGCACTTGTACGAGCTCTTGGGTTGGGTGAGGTGACTCCTTGTACTATATATATGGAGAAGGTTGGGCCCTGGAAATCTTGTTTTCTATTTTGCAGTGATACACTAGGTGAGCCAGAGATGCATGGATAGGGATCACAGTGAAATATAGAGGCAATATGGGTGACTGAAAGCATTGGTTACTTCAATCAAATGATGTGGAGAGGAAATCTATATGGAGAAGAAAAAAATAAAATGGGAAGCTTTGGTGGTGAGTTCTTCATGGTGAAATCTAGAACCATGATGCATATGCACAGTGTATGGTGAAACCCTTAATTATAGGCTTGAAAATAGTAACCCTTTGTATGGACAGTTTGGGAAGCCAAGACCTAGAAAATCCTTTAGGTCATCAAAAAAGGTGTCATAATCTAGAGTTAGTTTTCTACCTTGTTAAGGAGATTTGTGAGTTATATGCAAAAAGGTGCCTAATTAGGCCTAATGCTTGTAGCCTTATTTTAGTTATTTTGAGGCAAGTTCTTGTACTTGATTATGGTTTAATTGAAAACTAAGTTTTTAGGAATTGTATTGGATGCAATTTCCTTGTTTTGGCCCTGCCTCCCCATTGGTGAATAGTGGTATCCTTACTGGATCGCTTGGTGTGAAAATTCAAGAAAACAATCATGGAGCATATAGATGGTTGAGTTGATTTCATAGATGATGTTGATAAGTTGAATAGGAGAAGGATTTGAGAGAAGAATCCTTGGGAAATTAGGGTTAGATAAGAACCCTAATAGGCTAGAGAAGTGGCCTATAGGACAC
>MU224803.1:1220400-1285729 GCA_018584345.1 Thuja plicata | reverse complement strand
TATATATATATACACACACACACACACACACACACACACACACACACACACAAAATCTGGTCATTGAATGACCACAACTAGATCTATACAATGTCTCAATATATCTATGACTATGGTGGATCATGAAAATTAGGCTTCTTCATAGCAGCGCTTGGGTCACTAAGTCTATACCCAAGAACAATTCAAATGCTAAGCCATATATCTTATCTCAAAATAATATAAAAATAAAATAAAATTGTGTTGTAATTTGTTGACAGTTGAATTATTGATTACCTCATCTGTCTCTCCTGTGCTTCTGTTGAATGATAAACAAAATGGGCTATGTCATGGGTGAGAGGGACTCCTAGAAAAATGGTGAGGTAGAGGAAGAACATGCAGTGGTGAAGGGTCCTATAACATGAAAAATAAATAATATAAAATACATGTTATAAACAAGAAGTAATAAAAAATAAAAAAATGTATGGACTAAAAAGGAAATGCATACCACAACATGATTTGGAACTCCTATGTTGGAGGGATAAAAAATCATTGATGAATCGGTTTGGACCTTTTCCTTTATGGTAAAATAGAAAAGATGATATACTCAAGAAACACTATATAATGCAAAAAATGTATACACTAGATAATACAAATGGATACCGAAGCCTCAGCTGGATTTCCTATGCTTGCGCTGAATGATAAACGAAATGGGCTCCATCATGGGCGAGAGGGAATCCAAAAAAATGAGGTCGAGGAAGGGAAGACAGTGGTGAAGGGTCCTATAACAGAAAAATAAATAATACAAAATAGTTGTTATAAAAAATAAATGCTAAAAAAATAAAAAATGCATACCGCAGCTACATCTCCTATGTTAGGCAAGGGATTCCTAGGAAGTGGAGAAGGGCTCACCTCAACTGAGGTAGCTCGGAGCAATTCCTATATGAAAAGTCATAGCAAATGACATACTAATAGAGGAACATGATTTCTAAAATATTTTGAACAAACAAGAATGCAATTGAAATTAAATATGAAAACATGTTAAATCCTCCCTCTCTTGAACATTAGCAGTGTCTAGGGCACTCATTAGTTCAGTAAAACCCAATCGATTCTACATGTATACAATAAAAAATTCAAGTGCATTCATCAATATAGAGTACATTGAAATGTTCATAATACATTTCAACAAATACACTTAAATTGGACTTAATTACCTTTTTTGTTTCAATGTCCCCAATGATTTCTTCCTCTTTCCTAATGACCTTGAGATTGGTGGGGTAGGCTAACAAAAAAAAATTAACATAAGAGAAATAATATGATACCGCATGGGTTTAATTAAAACTATAAACAAGATGTGTGCAAAATATTATACCACATAGCTCTATAAGCCAAAGTCAATGGCAAAAAGGGTGACATCATCAATCTTAGAAATCTGAGCCCCTGAGAAGCCCTATAAAATGCAAAATAAATCTATAAGAAATAATTTACAATGAATATTATAGTTCACTTGAATTCCACAAATGCTTATGCTTGACAACTCTATTATCACAAGTTTATAAACAAATTTTACGAATCATTTTTACAAGATAAAAAATTTATCTTCTTTCACACAAAATACTATTCTTTAACAAATTTGTATTTATGGTTAGAGAAGGATGGTTTGGATTCTATTTTTTGAGGTAATATATGGTAGGACCACTTTTGCAGAAGGTAATAGGACTGTTGTAGCTTGACAGTGAGTATGTTTTAGTGTGTTTACCCTTAGCGTGAGGGATTTGGAATGCTTTTAGGTTGAGAGTAGGTGGTATGGACCTAGTGATGAAAATATTTGGGGTTCTTATGAACCTAGGGTGTAGAAAGGATCTTTTCGATGGAAAAGATATAGACTAGTATATGGAGATTGTCCTAGTATGACAGTGAAATGCCAGAGAGTAGAGTTTATTGAACTAGCAAGTGAATGTGCCTTGAGTGATAGGTTAAAAACCTTCTGATAAGTTGAGGGGTTCTTAAGGTGTCTTAGAAGCTATATGTTGGGAGTCTTCAGAAGGCCATGGAGGTCTATTGAAGGATTGATGAAATTCACAATCAGTGAATAATCAAAGATTGTATTCATGATTTTGAACAAGAAATAAGAGTAAAAGAATGATGGTTGGATGTTCCATATGATGTTCAATGTTGATTCAGAAACCAATAAGTGATTTTTTGGGGTATGAGTCTATGTATGAGTTATTCATTGGTTGAATTGAGTCCAAGGATAGAGGGTGGGAGTTCAAACTAGTTTGAGTCATGATGGCTGGACAAGGAAGTAAACTTGTTCAAAAGTATGATGTCTAGGTTACCAAAATCCAGGGATCTTTGTTGAAGCCTTTGTATTCAACCTAATTCCTTCAGGGAGTACAATAATTTTATGAATTCCTTGAGTTGAATTACATTAGAATAAATTATTTGACCATAAAGAAATAGAAAACAAGCATACACTAATTCTTTGACCACACTAAGTTACCACCATACAAATTATTAAGATATGATATTTTGAAAACAATGTACTATTCTATTTTATGAATATTTATAAAATATTACCTTAGGTGTTTGAGCTACCCGTCCACGTCTACTAGAATGAGCACTCCTTTGTGTGCTCATACCACTAGCTTCACCATGCAATGCATATCATTCATGTATCAATTTAGATTTCCTATACAAAAAAAATTTATTTACTTGTAACAGATCTAGGTAATTAATTAGAATAACATGTCAAAAAATATATTTAAACAAACCGATGTTGGCCCTGTACCATACACCATTGACAATAGATCATATGTAAGGGTGATATCCTCATTAGTGGATCCTTGAAATATTATCCCGCAATGTAGACATGAATGGGATGTCAAATCATCTACACTCGCCTGACTATCTTCCCCATCACATATACCATTACAACTAATGCATATATTCTCAATGGGCTTGGCTGACCCTACAACTGTATCTGATGATAATGGAGCTAACACAGGATGAGATGACCCTAATGGTGCATCTAATGATGATGGAGATGGTGCGGAATGTGATTATCCTAATGGTGCATCTGATGAAAATGGAGTTGGCATAGGAATTGATCCATCCTCTCCTCTAACTAACTTAGTGCCATGTTGGACAATGAGATCAATCAAAGATGCAACTACATGAAGAGTATGTATAGACATAGAATCCTTCACCACTACTGGGACCATAACTTTAATGAGGTTTTTTCTCATAGTATACCTCCTCTCTTGTGGTTAGGTAATCCTATGTGCTCTAGGTCTATCCTGCACATAGCCTCTCCCTCTACCTTGGAACTCATGAAAGTCAAAGTAATTGGGCTTCTCACTGAGGATAAACTCACAATATAGCTTCCTCAAAAAACATAAAGGAACCTCATTATTACAAGATGGTTGGTCAAATACCATGTACCACATATCCCAAAAAGCTGATTTCATTCCCCTTTGAGCATACCAATGTATAGGAAACTATTTTGTATTATCTTATAGGGAATTGCTACTATTAGGATTGGTAAAAAAGGCACATATGTAATTTTTTTGTATTCCTTTTCTTTTGACAACCTCATATGATAAACCATCAGCATAATATGTACAACACCTATCCCTCCATGAAGCCCATTTTGTCACCTCTTGAGACACCTCATTTGCACTATTTGACCTTTTATCTAATGTAGTGGTGAGGGTAGGATGATGCTAAAGATCGGAAGCCTTCAACCCATTGACTAATATATTAATTTATGCACTATTTTTGTTAAGGCATTGCATGAGGTCCCCTTGTGTTGCATTTACATGAGCCAATGGCACATGTGAAGGGTTTATGGGTAGCGGTGGTTGTGGATGGGTAGAATTTTGAGGAGGGTTTATGGGTGGCGATGGTGGCGGATGAGGATAATTTTGAGGAGGGTTTATGGGGGGTGGTATTTCATTTCTTTTTCCTCTTCTTGGGTTGTTTGATGAATCTGATATGAAATTAAAGAAAAAAGAAAAAAAATCAATAACATAACCTAATTTGATTACAAATGCAAAAAAAAACAACAAAAACAATAAAACATACTTTTTTTTAGGGGCACCATTGCTTGAAAATGTGAAAATTGTTGAAGAAACATTGTTTTCTTCAAATAAAGATCGGGTTCTAATGTTTTTTTTCTTTCCTCCACTCTGCTGCTCTCTTGTTTAGGAATTAGAAATGGCCTAAGCAGTGATTTTTACAAAATATAATATGTTTCTAATACCCCGATTAGGTTATTAGAAACATCTCAAAACCCGATCGGGTTCTGAGAAAGATAGAGCTTTTAAATCATATTGATTAGGCTTGGTTACCAAGCCTAGTACAATTTTGAAATTTTAATAACTCGATTAGGTTATATGAAATTTGAAGGTTTTTAAAACATGTGTCCACTTTTTTGGTTCACAATTGGTGCAAATACCCATAGAGAACAACCTTGGCTTTTACTGATTTCACATTGGTCTAATCTTGATTCCCCGATTGAATACCACGGTCATCTTCCCAACACACTAAATTAAAATATCAATATTCCAAGGAGTAATATGCACCATAATGAAATATACATTATTCAAAACCTCTACAAAATATCTACATAATCAAATTCACTTTTCACTGCGCATTCGTAAGTATTACTTAATCATCAAATTTATTTTCATGTTTAAAATCACATTGCATCATAACTCAATCAATTCACAATTTTATTATTAATAACATAAGCATCAATATTCCTTCACATAATGGTAACGTTCATTAGATCAATGTTCATAATGCGAATCCATAATAGAAACATCAAATAACAATCTAATCTGACTAACCAAAGTGTTTTAATGATAATAAATCATATCATTTCCATGGTATTCATTTAATTTAACCAATCTAATATTTAATTGAATTATCTGTTTAATCATAAAATCACATATCATTTATCAGAATCATAAGTCATCCCTTGTAATTATAATTTCCCTACCTAATTCAATCCACACTATTCAATCACTTAACTTCTAGTCATAATAATTTAGTAAATCAATAAGTCTTAAAGATACATAATTCTTCATAGATAATTCAACATAGGCAAGAATAAAATAGGGTACACTCTCACGCGGGTACTACAATGTCATCTATGCAATAAAAATTCAATCTACAATCCTCAGAGTGTTAGTCATATTTAATGGAAGTGGGGGAGGCTCTACAGAAGGAACTCCTATAATTTATGTAGGGAATATTATTACCCATGAGACTTCTCAAGTAGATCTTGTTTATGTGACTTTGTTGTTAAATGACCAATTAATAAAAAAAATGTATGATAGATTCAAGTGTTGTAGCAAATGTAATGCCTTATGGTGTTATGAAGGAGTTGGGCTTAAGGATTGATACATATTTTGGAAGATGCTTTTCTATGGATAATAGAGAAGTAACTATGGTGGTAACCTTAAAGGGTATTGAGGTTAACATTTCTTCTTTTCCTGAGGATATTTTAAAAATAGATGTTGTTGTGGTTGATACACAACCTCATTATGGTATGTTGTTATCTAGACAGTGGGCAACAATTGTTGGAGGACATCTATAGTTGGACCTGTCTTATGCTACTATCCCTATCAGTGGGATTGATGTTAAGTTATATAGAGAGCCACATGCTCTAGTGATAATTGAGAGAAGGGATCCAAGGGTGCTGAATTATTTCATGAATGTTGACAAAGAAAATTTGAGGATTGAGCAAGATAGGTCCAGAGTTGAGGATGAGGACCCAATTTAGGGGGAGTCACAATCACATCATGATGAGATATGGAAAATGTAATTTTGTGGTGCATGCTCCAAGGAAGGATCTGGTGCTGGTGTATTTTTTATTCCCCATCAAGTACAACTTTTAAGTATTCTTTCCTCTTAGCTTTAAAATGTAAAAATAACACTATAGAATATGAACCATTATTGTTAGGCTTAGATGTTGCAATAAAACATGGGAAAAGTTGTTAAGAGCATTTGGGAACTCAGAGTTAGTAGTTTCCCAAATTATATCCATGTATGTGTTTAAAAATGATAGATTAAAATTATACAAGGATGCAATTTGGGATAAGATAGAGTTTTTTATTCTTTCTCAACTGAATGGGTAGAAAGATCCAAGAACATTATGGCTGATTTCCTAGCAAGTATTTCCATAAAAAAATGATGATATAGCTTTGATTTGGATTTCTACCATTGAAACTAAGATCATACCTACTATTCCTAATAATGTCTATAATTGGAAATTTTTCCAGGATGAAAGTGATTTTATGAGGTTCATTCAATGTATGGATAGGTATGAGGGCCAGAGAATCGATTGTAATGCTCTAGTTGAAATCATAAATGATAAACAAACTATTTTTGGGGATGATATTGTTGAGTTGCAAACAAATTTTTGGAAATGAGTTGAGTAACTAAGAGGGGAGGGGTGAATCAATTACCACAAAAAAATTCCAAGTCCCTTATTAGTCTTAATCAAACTTATCACTCTACTCGGTTAATATAAGATATTTTTGTTACTTGGTTAACAAAGCAATCTTAAGATATTAAATGTGATTAACCTTTAGTGATTAAGTGTAGACACATAAAGCATAAATAAAATAACAGGTACACAAAAGACACCAAGATTTAACATGGAAACCCAATTTTGGAAAACCACCAATTGCAACTAGTTATTGTTTTTCACTCTTCTAAAGTGAGCCCTGTTAGGAGCCAACTCTGTTAAAGTTTACAAAACACACAGTTAGGTGTGACCCTATTAGAGGATGTAATCACCCTGTTAGGAGTGGCCTTGTTAGAGGTCTTCAAACACTTCAATGTATAAATTCCACCTTGTGAGATGATATATGAAAGACTGTTAATTCTACTCTATCAAGAAATTTGAATCACTGCTACAATTGTTAGAGAGTAACAATGAGTTGACGTGATTGAAGAAGCAACTGAATTTGTAGATTTAGATCTCTATTCTGGTTTTAATTGGATCCTCAGCAATCAAATATTATTTTGCATCTCGGTCTGGATATTCTATCCTTAATTAGAATTCCTTATTATTTCATCTTCACTCTTCATATCAAAAACTCTACCACACATTCAATCCAAACTTGACCTTGTAAATATATATATATATATATATATATATATATATATATATATATATATATATATGATAACCTTTGTGAATTTGGCTTGAATATCCTTCCAGAAAAAGAATAAAACTCAAAATTTTCAGCTACAATTAACCAATTAAACATAAAGTGTAGACTGGTGTAATTTGACTGACACTAAATGCATAACTTGGGTAACAATATAATCCTTTGATGCATGACCGCTACTCAGCTGAAACAAAATTTACTTTATTTCTTGAGTGCACTCGGTTAATACTGCGAATCACTTGGCTGATACTGGAGTCTTCTTTAATGCCTGAGAGAGCTTGACATATACTGAATGTGTTTGTTTAGGTTTAGACATTTGTGTAACATCACTACATTTGTGTAACATCAATGACAATAAAAAATTGAATAATTGTCTTCAACAATCTCTATCTTTGGCATTGATGGAAACACAACATGTTATTATAAAAAGAATTTTAGAGCAACAGAAATAAGAGTAAAATTTATAATGTCCTTAGCTGCATTTTGATTCTCATCCAGAAAAATCCCTCTGTCTTCACAATCACTGATATATACAAATTTCTCCCTGTTGCATCAATCTTTATCTCCGATAAGATTTCTCCCTCTGATATACTGATTTCTTTTGGCATGACATCAATAATCTCTCCCTCTTTGACATCAAATGCCAAACACTCCATCCAATGAAGTTGTAATGTACCTGATGTACTGATTCATATGCAATAATCTCTTACAATCTACATCAACTTGTTAGATCTTCATTGTAGCTCATTTGATGCATCACTAATATGTACTTTAGTGAGCCTCATTTAGGGGAATCACCCCTAGCTTTCCTCTAAGATACGAGAATACGTCCTTGGGTAAAGGTTTTGTGTATATGTCTACAATTGTTTTCTTTAGTACTCACATTCATCCTTACTTCCTTGTCCTGAACCAATTCTCTCAAGAAATGATACTTTGTTGCAATATTCTTAGTGTAAGTATGCATCACAAGGTTCTTTGAAATGTTAATAGAAGTATTATTGTCACATTAGATAATAATTGGTTCTTTGATTTCCTCCTTCATACCTAACAATAGTTGTTTGAACCATATGATATTTGAACAATTCACTACTACAGCAACATACTCTGCCTCTGTTGTAGACTAAGAGATGAAATTTTTTTTCTTGCTAGTCCAAGAGACTAACCTTTTTCCAAGAAAGAACACTCCACCACTAGTTCTCTTTCTGACATCAACACTTCCTTCCCAATCAACATTAGTAAAAGTCTTCAAATCAAATTTTCCTCCTTTCTTATACCATAATCAATAATCTTTTGTGCCCTTAACACATCTCAGAATCCTTTTGACAGCCATCAAATGATTCTCTCTAGGCTTAGCTGAAAACCTTGCAACAATAACAACTGCTAATGCAATATCAGGCCTAGTGTGAACAACATATTGAAGTTTACCGATCATGGATCTGTAGGTAGTCTGTTTTACCTCCTTTCAATCATCGTCCTTAGACAACTTATATCTAGTAGACATAGGTGTCTCAACTGGTCTAGAATCTTAAATTCCAAATTTCTTCAATATCTCTTTCATATATTTAGATTGAGTAATGTAGATACCATCCTTCATCTAATGAACTTGTAAATCAACAAATTATTTTATTTCTCTAAACATAGACATCTCAAATTCCTTAATCATTGCTTCAGATAATGCTTTTCATAAATCATCATGTCTAGTGAATAGTATGTCATCAACAAATATCTCTACTAATAGTATCTTGTTTTGAGGTCCTTCTTTGATGTGCAACCTACTATTTTCATTAGTTCTCTGAAATCCAATACTTACTAGGTAATCATGCAGCCTTTCATACCAAGCTCTAGGAGATTTCTTTAGTCCATACAAATCTTTGTGAACTTTTCAAAAAATATTCCTTTTGTTAGGATCAACAAAACATTCATGTTTCTCAATATAGACTTCCTCTTCTAGAATTCCATTCAAGTATGCAGATTTTACATCCATTTGGTATACCTTGAATCTTTTATGTGCTGGATATGCCAAAAGAGTTTTGACTCCTTCAAGTCTTGCAATAGGAGAAAAAGTTTCTCCATAATCAATACCCTCTTCTTGAGTAGATCCTTTACACACTAATCTTCCCTTGTTTCTAAAAACTTCACCTTTTTCTTTTAAATTGTTTCTAAAAACCCACTTTGTACCAATCACATTCTTGTATTTTGGTCTAGGCACAAGAGTCTAGGTCCTATTCTTTTCTATCTACTCAATCTCTTCTTTCATGGATTCTTTCCAGATTTCACCATTCAAAGCATCTTTAATGGATCTAGGTTCAAATTCACTTAGAAAACATGTACCTTTAAGTTTTTTTCCTTGCCATTATACATGCTTTCTGATCTCCAATTTTATTTTTAGGTGCATGATGCCTTCTAACATATTTTTCAAGTACAGGTTCCTTCTTATTTGATTTTGGGCTTGCATTACCTAGTTCACCATGCTCAAACATATTGTCCTTCTTTTCTGACTGAGACCCTATTGCCTCTATCTAAGGCTCAGATGCCTCTATTTAAGACTCATTTTCCTCTGTCAGAAACTTTGTTTCCTCTGTCTATGACTTGGTTGCAACTATTAGGAGCTCGGGTTTCACAGGTTGTAACAAAGTTTGTGCTGATTAATTCAGTGGTTGGCATGGTTTCTATCTGTTGCCCCACTTTTGATCTATGTACCTTTGACACAAAGTGGATGTTTAATGTGTAGTAGTGATCTTGAGAGCCTTGTGTAAGTCATGAGTCTAAGTCTAGATATCCTCTTAAGATATGAGGCCTTTTTTGGATTTCCCTAAATTGCCTTCTCTTTCGTGAGGCAGGGGAATTTGTCTATGAAATCGTGTTTCATTGGGTAGGTTAAGTTCCCAAATATGGTAAAGGTGATGTATCAAAGGATTCTAACATTGGTTTTACATGTAATTGAATTATTTTTCCTTAATCTTTACCTTTTCTAGTACTGGCAGAAAATTGGTTCTGAACTTCTCCTTGGCGGAAAATCACCTACAGAGTGCATTTTCCACAACTAACAAAATTCTGAGTGTCAAAGGTTAGGGAAAGTTGATAACGATAGATTTGGGAATAAGAAAGCTTTGGGCCTTCAGATCAAATATATTTCACACAAAAGAAATAATTGAGTGAGGAAGAATTCAAGATGCAAGCTTACTGGCGAAAAAGCAAAAAATGGCTTCTCTACTACTCCAACAGGCAGGTTTCAACCTGCGGAGTGCATTTTCTGCCAAATCACTTTATGTAAGAAATTTAAAGAAGAATCAATCTTATGAGTGATCCAGAGCACAAAGAAAGCTGATGAAATCAAGACACTCCATTTTAGCATCTCAATGAGCTAAATTTATCCCTCAGTGGATTTTTGAGTAGAGAGACTCCAAAGGCATTTCTCTATTGAAACGGAAGCAGAAAAGTGATTTTCCACTACCTCCTAAAAGTTATCATTACAGTTACTAAAGTGAAAGGATGTTTCTTAATGGCCCATAGGGTAAATTAATTAATTCAAATAAATTCATTTTACTCTATAACAAACTTTTCATTAATGTCTTAGTCTTTTCATTCGTGTGGCGCGGGAAGTCGGTCATTAAACGGTAAGAATTCAAAAGTTATAAAATCAGTGAGGTATTAGGAATAGGATCTACCATATGTTTAACAAATTGTCTAGATTAGAAGCTCTCAACTATAGTTATTCCCATCTCTCATGTTCTTGAGAGATATCCCTTATGCCAAGTTAGAATCAGTTGAAGTATGGTTACTAGATTTATGGGATTCGATGGGATGAATGGCATCATATCTGATTGACATAAAATTTCAGATACTTCCTTGAAGTTCTTTGATACGTAGAGCTTTTAGAGAAGATTGAAGGTGAACCAGATGCACCCTATCATTGAGAAGTTAAAAGAGAGCGGGTTAGTAGAAGCTACCAGTTTTCCTATTGTCATTTAAGCTCCTAAGCTTGTTTGAGAGTGCATAGCCCGATATAACCCAGATACCAAGCAAATCCTCCTGCCCAACGATACGGTGCTTCTATCCATTGATCAAGATTCTTTCCAAAACTCCCTATGCATTGTAGAGCAGGCTGAATATTCAGAAATGACATATGGTCAGGCAGTTACCAAATATGTAGAAAAGAAAGCAGTGTGGAAGAAAGAAATAATGAAGTCATAGTTTCAAGAGCTAAGGAGTGCAAAAGGAAAGTTTCCCAAAATATTATACGACACAAATATGAAGCCAGAGATTATAGACATCTTGGTGCTACTCCATAGGATCTGAGGTGAGAGTGATGCACTGAACTTCGTCGAGTACCATTTCTTCTTAGTCTAGGTGATCTGTTCTCAACACCATTTCATCAATTGGGCTCTTATGGTAAGAAAAAATCTCTCTAGTGCCCTAGGTGGAGCTAAAGTTTAGAATGAGTT
The DNA here is from genome assembly GCA_018584345.1 of Thuja plicata. Lineage (NCBI taxonomy): Eukaryota > Viridiplantae > Streptophyta > Pinopsida > Cupressales > Cupressaceae > Thuja > Thuja plicata. Next base: position 1,274,121 of record MU224803.1, on the reverse strand, counting down.
CTACATGTCTTTAGTCCTTATATATATATATATTGGCCACAATTTAAATTTTTCCAAGGCTTCCTAGATTAGAAGAGTTCCCAGATGATGTTAAAAGTTATGAATTTTTCCCATGTCTACAATTACATAATAGTTATGCTGAATATCTTAGAGTTAACGATTCATTCACAATGAGACTGTGTAGGGAGCTACAAGGTTGTCCAGAAAGGAGATTTATCCTGAAGCCATGGATTTTATCATCCAATTTGGGTGCTTTTTCATTCAATTTTTGGATTTATCATATATTCGTCTTGTCGAATTCAATGATTTACCTTTGAAGTTGCCTAGATATCCTGATAATATGATTGTGCTGGTCGAGGTGATGAGGTAGGAACTCCAAGTGAATCTGATCTATGCTGATGCTAGGTAGAAGGGATATGATTTCTCAATGACCATTGGAGCCTACAGTTGCGCATCCTAGTCTGAGGAAAAGAATGTTTTGAAGACATTTTCAAAGAGGTTTCAGTTGGAGACATATGATTTCTTGAGGCTGTAGTATGATCCTGTAAATTATGCCCAAGATTTCTTGCAAATGAGTCATGCAATTCATCATGTTGATGATATTAAATACTACTAGGATAATTGCAAAGATGAATTAGAAAGCCGAGAGATTTTCTACGCTAGTTTAACCATTGAAAAAATCAAAAAGTCCAAAGTTAACATTGAAGTGGAGGGGTTGGAAGATGATGGTCAACATATGTATGATAATACATATTTGGAGAAAATAAATCCACTCCCTAAAAGATCCAGTCCCATGCTAGGACAAGCCATTAATGACTTGGAAACCTTGATGGATGGGATTTACAAAAGAAAAGAGAAGTGGGTCGAATGGACTACAGGTAGAAGGAAGAGGTTGAAAAGGAAGCCTCCTACTCAAAGGACCCTAGAAAAATATACTTCAAGCATTGCAGAAACTTATTCAATAATACTCCCAACTATGGCCAAAAGTTCATCTCGACCAGCCGGTGGAGGTGATGAGCCTCCTGAGAAAGAGGTCCAGCCAAAGAAGACATGTGGACAAGGCCCGCTTCCATACATCGGGTCAATAGAAGAAGTAGTTTATACAGACATGGTCAAACCAATAGAAGAGCCCACTAAAGGTGTAGGACCTAAGAAATTAGCCAAATCTATTACTGTAGATACACAAGTTGGCACTTCGACCCAAGATACTCCAAGATGAGGGTCCCCTATTGTAGTTGAAGTGGGTGAGGATACCTCCAATACCTTAGCCACAGAATCAGATGAGAGGGTTGAGAAGAAAAAAGAAGCTTCTCAAGTCATTAGATTGGTCTCCTCTTCTCCAACATCAGTGAAACCATTTTCTTCTAGGCCCTAAAGCTACTCCTCCGGTCATCAGGAAGTTGTTCATAGAAGAGTTGGTTTCTTCTTCCAAAGTTACCGAAGTTGAATCTAAGATAGAACATACTTTAGAGCATAAAAGGAAGAGAGAAAAGGAAGGGACTTCTTGAAAAGATACTCTCTCATGGGCCTTGCAACCTGGCACCACACTGGGAAAAATAAAGAAAGGGAAGAAAATGTCTACACTAGGTTGAGATCTTGAAATAGGACATTTCACTATGGAGGTGGGAAAGCCTATAAAGGAAGGAAAAATTTAAGATATGACTACCTCTTATTTTAGTTTACAGTCGTTTGACATGGGGTTTTCTTGACATGACACTAAGGTAGACTGGTGGAAGTCCACCAATGTGGTAATAGAACAAGAACTCGAGGAGCTCAAAACTACTAAAGTTCAACTCAAAGAAGAAGTAGTTGCAATAAATAATTTCCTCATGAGATAGCTCATCAGTCCAATAGCAAGGGTTCCCAGTAACTAGACAACTTTTGATCCCAGTGCTACTTAACACCAAGCTATTATAGCCAAGTTGCAAGAGGACAGACACTTCAGGAAGACATGCAAAAGGTGGATAGAGAGGCTCAAATCTGAAGGGCTGGTAGTTGTTGAGCAACTGGGTAATGCTATCCTAAGGCTAGAAATAGAAAGGAGAAATATTGAAAAGAATCTGCAAACTCTCACATCAGAGAGAGTGAGGGGTCAAGAATGCATAGTAATGTTTCACGTGGTGGTCAAGATGAAGACCAAGGAGGCACTAAAGGCCAAGATACTACAAAAAGGAGACATGCCTTTGATCGAATGGCTTCAAAGCTTGGAATTTAAGATTGAGATGATCATCCAAGCTGAAATAGGGTTGCAACAAATAGATGTCAAGATCAAGGAGGATCAGAGAAAATATTTTAAACTCCTTCAAGGCCTGCATGCAGAATCACAGAAAAGCGGCCAGGGAAAAGAAATGAAAAGATTGGCTAGTATGCATAAATAATTTTATGATTATGTGCATAAGCTGGTAGAGCAGTCTTCTACTCATTTGGACAAGGTGTCAGAACTCCAATAGTTGAGCAGATGTATCTTTAAAGCCATGGAAGAGCTGAAAGATCAGATGGATGCAATCAAGAACGTGGCCAAAGAAAATTCCAAATGGCTCATTAGATATACCAATGTTCATATCAATAGGCACGAAGAGCTCATCCCAATCATCACAGCTGTCACCACCTATAGGGATAAATTAGACAAGGGGAAGTGAACTGAAGCTTAGATAGATTCCTTCTTGTGCTAAATTTTGATAGTATTATAATGGATAAAACTTATTTATCATTTCTGATTGGAGAAGTGGAACCATTTTAGTTACCCTTTTGTAACGTTCCTACTCTGGAACCCTATATGTACTATTTTCCAAATCAATGAAAAGGTCAATTAAATTTTGGTGTGAAAGATAGCATTTTGCTGAGTCAAATTTGTATGTCTGAATTCCATTTCTTTTACTACTCCATTGCATTGCATTTATCTATCTATTAAGTTCAATTTTTTCTTTGGAATTAGATTTATAGTTTGTGATCAAACCATAATTCTATATTACGCTTTGATATAGGTAATTAGGGGGAAATCTGGTGTTATTATAAGTCGGGGAGATGTCTATGTGAAATAGATTGATTCATTGTCATCTCATCACTAAATCTCTAGGTCTTGCATTTGCATTTTTGTTATCAGTTATTACACTACCAGTTTTTAAGGAGTCATATGATTGATGAAATGTTGAAACTGGCTAAAGTTGGAATTGGATTTATCCTTCCTAAGCTATTTCTTGTCTAGGTTTAGCTTGGTTTACATCTTCTATTCTCAGGTCAAGAATATACCCCTGCTAGAATAGGAAGGATCAAAATTCATTGAAGAACATTTACTTAAGGGAGCTATACCTTTAAATTTATAGGGAAATTAGTTATTTGGTAACAATTTCCCAACTATTGTATTCAATTGTTCTTAAATATTTGTGTATTCTAGAGTTAAAGAAAAAAGAACAATCTATTTACCAACATATTTTTGGCGACTCTGCTAGGGAGACGAACAGTCGTTATGCCAAAAACATATCATGAGGAAAGATGGTGCTTCCCCATGAGAACATAATCCCTATGATACAACCAAATCTTGGATTCCAAGATGATCAAGAGGATCTCATTTCCTCATTGAATACTTTTGTCTTGAAATACACTGGAAGAAACACTAACCACTATAGAATCGTTAGTCAAGTGCTGGAACGTGAAGAATCTAGAACATAAACACTTGAAGAAGCCATCCAAAGGAGAAATCTGAGAAGGGCATGATGCCAAGTAGAGTGTGAAGCTAGACTAGAAGACTAGTCAGAACCCTGGAGCCCAAGATGTTTCTTAGGAGTGAAAAGAAAGAAGGTGGTATAGACCCAGTTTTTGAGAGACTTGCAAACCTTGATTTTTCTCTACTTGAAGTACCCCGTCGAAAGAACACGAATACCAAGAGAAAAAAAATACCTCCTTCCCCCCGCCAAACAATCAACTCTTTTTTCTACCACTTGTCAAGTGTTAACTTTGCACAGAGTATTTGCTCCTCCTATTGTCAACCTAACACCCTATCTACCTCTGGTAGTTATGGCACTTCCTTTGGGTGATGCAGTTGGACCATTGCAATTAGCAGCATATAATCCCCTTCCTACAGGTTCAAGAAAGAATTTCCCCAAATTCTCTAGAGATGGGAAAGTATCTACAGATGAACACATTGCTGCATTCTTTTCTTTAGTTAATATCTTAGCTGTGCGAGAAGAAGAGGTGGCCATCAGATTATTTGTTGAAACCCTAGTTGAAGGCACTACTGCTTGGTTTCACCACTTACACAATTCCTCTATCATAGATTGGGCCTCCATGAGAGCTGCCTTTGAGGGAAGGTTTAAAACTACTGAAGATGAACATGCACAATTGACACAATTGACCTCCATCAAGAAAGAGCCTTCTATTAGTATGAGAGATTTTGTGGCTAATTTCAACAAGCTTGTGAATCATATTCCAACAGCCAACAGGCCTACTACTGGGATTTGAAAATGTTTTTCATAAGTTCTATACCTCCTGACATCAGTTATGATCTAAGGAGAACAAATCCATCCACTTTGGACCATGCTCAAAGGACCACGGTGGAGCTAGAAGACCACATGATATCGGTGGGAAAATGGAAAAGAGAGATACAATCTAGAGCAAGTACTAGTAACACCACATCATTAGATGAGATGATTAAAAATTTATCCAATGAATTCATCACCTTCAAGAGGAAGCTTCCTAGATATAATAACCTCTATCAGTAAAACTTTCAAGAGCATCTTGGAAGAAAAATGAAGGGAGTAATGTCAATGGAAAGACATTACAATTGACTACTCCACCACAAAGGTTAGCTATAGAAGCTCCTCCTAAAAGGGGAAATGTGTGTGCTTTCCATTTAAATAGAGATCTTGATGGAGAAAGTTGTCCTAATGTAGCTCATGCTTGGAAAATGCATCAGAATGATGAATGGAATGCTGGAGTGTCTGGAGCGGAACCAGATTCATATTCACATGGTGACTCATAAAACTTATATTTAGAGTATGAATCAAATTCAGAACAGAGATAAAAATGTTATGCTACCATAGACATGACCTCCTATACAGTCTTGACCCGAAGTCAGAAAGATAAAGGCCCCAATTCCACACCTCCACCAAAGAATAATGAGGCATCTACTTCCAATTCTAAGGAGGCCAACCAAGGAGTAAGGATTCTACAACGAGGTAAGGAGCAAAGCTCTTTTGACATTATTCAATTTTGTAGAGATCCCAGAATTCATATTTCCCCCATAGACTATCTTAAATCTAATCCTATAGAACTGCAAAAGCTTGTAGATTACTATAAAGAGGGGAGTGAGAATGTAAATCAAAATGCCATGACTACCATAGAAAATGAGACTACATTTTCAGACCCAATTGAGCAAGGTGAAGAATCTGTGTTGGCTACTTTCCCAGGCCAAAAGCCTAACCCATTCTATGTGTCATTATATATTAATGGTTGCAAGTTAAGCAATTGCATAATAGACTTTGGAGCCTCAGACAATGTAATGCCATCAACTGTAGCTAAAGCCTTGGGACTTACCCTCACTCAAGCCCATGGTAGGTGTTATTCTATGGATTCCAAACAAGTACCCCTTGTTGGGGAAATCAAAGATGCCCAAGTGGCTCTAGCAGCACATCCTAAGAAGAAGATGTTGTTAACAATACTTGTTGCTTATATACCTGCTAGTTACAATTTGTTGCTAAGAAGGAGTTTCTGTAGAGACCTAGGAGGGGAAATAATGCTAGATTGGTATCAAGCTCTCATCCCAGTGGATTCCAAAAAAGATAAAACTAGTCCCTAAGAAGGAAAAATTCATAATCCTAAAGTATGATGATCCCAAATCCCAGATTCTATATCAGGAGTTAGAATTTGGAAATTATATGATGTTTACAAATGGTCATGATGAGGAAATTGAACTAGGAGAAGAAGAAGATTAGTCTCCCACTAAAGAAACATCGTCAAAAATCTGGACCCTTGAATTCAATGGTAGTTGTGCATCATCGGGATCTAGTGCATGCGTAGTCCTAATATCACCAGATGGCATATGTGAGCCCATGGTGTACAAATTGGAGTTTGGAAACACCAACAATATGGCTGAGTATGAATCCCTATGGTTAGGAATCATTGTTGCAAAATAAAAAGGCGTGAAAATTTTGAGAGCCCAGGGTGATGCTGAGCTAATTGTACGCCAAGTTAAAAACCAATACTCTATAAAGAATCATAGATTGAAGAACTAAGGAAACATAGTATGGGACAAAATAGAAGCATTGGATGCATTCTTTATTGAATTTGTATCGAGAGAATTGAATTCCAAGGCAGACTCTTTAGTAGTGTCAATCTCATTACTCCTCCCTCAGCGAGAGTTCAAAGATAAGAAGTACAAAGTAGAGGTTATGTATCGATCATCTGTGCCTGATAATGTGGAAGATTGGCAAGTGTTTGAGGATGACAAGAACCTCCTTCTCTTCTTATAGAGTGGTGGTGACTTCCATAAAGATGCTCCTGGTAATCATAAGGAAAACTATAATGACAAATGGAAGGACAAGTCAGAGGTCATCCACTTGCAAGGCAATATCATCCCTCCCCACTTAGTTACAATTGAAAAACTCTTCAACATGCATGATAATTTTGTTAAGAAGAAGAGAATTGAAAGAGGTCCTACCACTAGTGAGTATGAAGGAGTTAATATCGGAAGTGAAAAGGACCCCAAGATGATCAATATTGGGAAATGATGCACTAAAGAAGAAAGGAAAGAGGCTAGGAAAATCTTCCTAGAATACCAAGATGTTTTTGCCTGGAGTTATGAAGATCTAAAAAGCTTTATGAATGGTAAATTCAAACACCAAATTCCCTTAAAACCTGAGGCTTCCCTGTTCAGGTAGAAAAAAAGGAATCACAATACCAAAGGTGCTGATGCAATATTTAGGGAAGTGGATAAAATGCTTAAATAAAAGATTATCTACCCTATCCATCACTCTACTTGGGTGGAAAATATAGTACCTGTAAGGAAGAAGAATGGAGAAATAAGGATCTGTGTAGACATCAAAAATCTAAATCAGTCCTCTTTAAAAGACAACTACGCTCTTCCCAACATGGATCATCTATTGCAGACCCTAGCGGGAGCTAAGATGGTGTCTATGTTAGACGAGTTCTCAGGGTACAACCAAATAGAAGTGGAGAAAGAAGACCAGCATAAAATGGCTTTCACTACTCCATGGGGCACTTTTTCATATCACAGGATGCCATTTGGGTTGATCAATGCTGAGGAAACCTTTCAGAGTTGTATGGATCTTTCTTTCAGCGATATGAAGAATAAAAAAATTTGTATGTATCTGGATGATCTTACTGTGTTTTCCAGAAAAAAGAGTAGATCACATAAATGATTTAAGGAGAGTATTGCAAAGGTGTAGAGAAGACAGGATTTCACTGAATCCCAAAAAGTTAGTTTTTTGTGTGACTGAAGGGAAGTTGCTGGGCCACATTGTTTCCCAGGAAGGCATAATAATTGATCCGGAAAGGGTAAGAGCAATCGAGAAATTGAGTTTACCTGTGAAAAAAATTGGAGTGAAATCATTTTTCAATCAGGTAAACTTTCTCAGGCGGTTCGTTCCAGATTTTTTGAGATTACCAAGTGCACAGTGGACATAATGAAGGGAAATGCAAATTTCAAGTGAAATGACTCTAGTAAACAAACTTTCAAAAGCATCAAGAACACCATAGCCAATGCCCCGATGTTATGTCATCCAGATTACAAGAAGGATTTCATAATTTATTGTTATTGTTCTGAACACACTCTATCAGCCATCCTCATGCAGGAGAATGAGGAAGGAGTTCAAGATCGTATTGATTTTATGAGCACACCTTTGAAAAATCATGAGATGAGATACTCTTACACTGAAAAAACATGCTTTCATAGTAGTAAAAGCTTTAAAGAATTTCAGATTCTACATTTTACACTCTCACTCTCTTGTATATGTTCCTAACATTGTTGTAAAGAGCATATTGACTCATCAAGATGTGGGGTGTAATAACAGAGGAGCATGGGTGGCTAAGACTCAGGAAAATGACATAGAAATCAAGCCCACTAAGCTGGTGAGAGGAAATGCACTATGTAAAGCGATGACAAAAATCCAAGTCGATGAAGACCCTGAAGACACACAATTGGTCCTAGCAGTAAGTATGTAAGATCCCTGGTTTGAAAATATTGTGTATTTCTTGACATACGGTGAATGTCCTGAAGGATTGACTTTGAACCAAAGAAGAGATCTAAAACTAAAAGCTTCTAAATACTTAATTTGGGAAGATAGATTGTATAATAGGTCTATAGATGGAACTTTCCTTCAGTGCATTGACAAACAGTAACAAGAGAAGTTGTTAAGGGTGTTTCATGATGAAGCTTGTAGGGGACACTTCTCCTCATCAATTAGTGCATTCAAGATATTGAGACAATGCTATTTTTGGCCAGGAATGTTTAAAAATGCATATCATTGGGTATCGAGATGTGAGAAATGTAAAATGTTTACTGGAACACCACAATTAGCAGCATTACCCCTTAGAACCATGATAATTGAAGGTCCTTTTCAATAGTGGGGTCTTGATTTTATTGGTCCTATAAATCCCATGTCCAGTGTGGGCCATACCTACATAGTCACTGTGACTGACCACTTCACGAAATGGGTGGAGGTAAAAGCAACCAAGAAAACTACTTCGGAGGTAGTATGTGAATTTATCAAAGAGAACATTCTGGTAAGATTTGGTGTTCCTATTAAGTTAGTTATGGATAATGCCACATACTTTTCTTCTTAGCAAATCACTGAATTTTGTTTTGTATGGAATTATGATCAGTCACTCATCTTACTAATTCCCTCAAGGAAATTGCCAAGCTGAGTCCAGTAACAAAAACTAGGTGAGCATCATGAAAAAGACTATGGTAGATAATCAAAGAACTTGGCACAAGAAAATCTATGAAGCCCTTTGGGAAGAAAAAATGACTCCAAAAAGATCCACTGGTATATCTCCTTTTGAACTTGTTTACAGGATTAAAGCAGTCTAAAGAGATAAAATGGTAGATCATATCACACAACATCAAATGTGTGTGAAGAACCTATTTGATAAAAAAAAGTAGACCCCAGAAATTTATGGAGGGAGATATGGTTCTGTTATGGGACAAGCGCAGGGCACCCAAAGGCATGCATGGAAAATTTGAAAAATTGTGGAAAGGACCCTTTAAGATCCATCAAGCATTTGAGAGGAATTATTTTAAGGTGACTTATCCAAATGGTGAAGCATTACCCCTGACATACAATGGTCAGGACTTGAAGCTGTATCAGATCTAAATTTAAAACAGGTAACCCCTTTATTGTATCATAGCTATGTTTAGTTCCAGTATTTGTTTCCCTTAGTTAGGTTTCCTTTCTACTTTCCTTTCTGTGTCTTTCCTTAGTTTTGTTTTGAGCTGCCTTTTTGTTGAGCTTTGCGAAACCAGAGATTTAAGTTCCTTTCTTGGATATGTGAATGTCCAAGTCCCCAGATAGAGCCAACTATTGCCCCACTTTTGGTCTGTGTACCTTTGAGACAAAGTGGATGTTTAATGTGTAGTAGTGATCTTGAGAGCCTCATGTAAGTGCCCAATCTAAGTCTAGCTATCCTCTTAGGATAGGAGACCTTTACCAAATTTCCCTAAATTTCTTTCTCTTTCATGAGGCAGGGGAATTAATCTCTGAGATCGTGTTTCATTGGGTAGGTTAAGTTCCCAAATCTGGTAAAGGTCATGTTTCGAAGGATTCTAAAATTTGTTTTACATGTAGCTGAAGTATTTTTCCTTAATCTTTCCCTTTTTTAGTACTGGCAGAAAATTGGTTTTGAGCTTCTCCTTGATGTAAAATCACCTGCAGAGTGTGTTTTCTGCAACAAACAGAATTCAAAGTATCAGAAGTCAGGGAAAGTTGATAATGAGAGATTTGGGAATAAGAAATCTTTGGGCCTTCAGATCAAATCTATTTCAGGAAAAAGAAATGACTGAGCGAAGAAGAATTCAAGATGCAGGCTTACTAGCAAAAAATAGAAAATGGCTTCTTGGCTACTCAAACAGGTGGGTTTCAACCTGCGGAGTGTGTTTTCAACCAAATTAGTTTTTGGAAGAACTTTAAAGAAGAATCAATCTTATGAGTGATCCATGGCACAAAGAAAGCTGATGAAATCAAGACATTCCATTTTAGCATCTCAACGAGCTAAATTACTCCCTTAGTGTATTTTTGAGTAGAGAGCACTCCAAAGGCATTTCTCTACTAAAAGGGAAGCAGAAAAGTGCTTTTCCACTACCTCCAAAAAGTTGTCATTACGGTTACTAAAGTGAAAGGATGTTTCTTAATGGCCCATAGGGGTAAATTAATTAATTCAAATACAAACATTTTACTTTATAACAGACTTTTTCATTAATGTCTTAGTCTTTTCTTTCATGTGGCATGAGAAGTTGGCTATTAAATGGTAAGAATTCAAAAGTTATGAAATCAGTGAGGTATTGCGAATAGGATCTACCATCTCTTTAATGAATTATCTGGATTAGAAGCTCTCAACTATAGTTATTCCCATCTCTCATGTTCTTGAGAGATATCCCTTATCCCAAGTCAGAATCAGTTGAAGTATGGCTACTAGATTTATGAGATTTGATGGGTTGAATGGCATCACATCTGATTGGCATAAAATTATAGACACTTCCTTGAAGTTCTTCGATATGAAAAACTTTCAGAGCAGATTGAAGGTGAACAAGATGCACCCTATCACTAAGAAGTTAAAAGAGAGTAGGTTAGTAGAATGATATGGACAAAAGTCTTGTTGCTGCTACAGAACCATCTTGGCTATGTTCTGAGATCTTTCTCGTAGATCTCTTAGGGTTTTCACAACCCTAAACTAAGGTAAGTCACTCTCAAATTTACCTACCATTCAAGACTCAATCCCCCATCAAAATGATTTTCATCTTCTTATTGCTGAACCTACACAAATAGATTCATTGTAATTTCTTATTCAATGTTTTCTGAATATTGCTTTCATTCTCTTCCCTAGCCAGACTATTACCAAGCTCGCCTAGGATAAGATCTCTAGATTCTTTGTTGTTGCTTCTCCTATAGAAAACAAAAAGGAAACTATGTACAAGGGCTCCTCTCGAGTTCCATCCCAACACATGATTCTCACCAAGGATTCAGGAATCTCAAGGGGCCATTATTGTTTACAACCTAAAAACGAGTGAAGAAATGATAACTTGTAAAATAGAAAATAAGGTAACTAATCTACTTGCATGCAAAAAGAACCACAAATAAAATTGATATCCACTAAACACAGAGTCCAAAACTTCTCATTATTGGAAACAAAACAAAACAGTACAATAATCCGCAGAACTCTAACTTTCTTGTAGCTTCTCTTCTTCTACAATCTCTACCTTCTAGATCTCTAAATTGAATGCTTTTGATGTTATTAGTAACCGTCCTCTCATAGGAAACAACCCTAATGGTCCACTCATTCGCAAGAATCTCTTTAGGAACCATCACTAACCATACTGCCCATAAAAGACAAGATCTGCTTTTCACGGGCTGTTATGATGGAATATTGTCGAGCAATAGTAATGCAAGTTGAGTGCCAGTCACAATCAGTGTTTTTTGAGTAGCAATGTTAGCCGAGAAACAGTATTAGCTGAGCAATAGTGTTAGCTGAGCTTCTAGGTAGTGTAATCTGAGTTGCTAGGCACCAGTGTAGGCCGAGTTCCAGTGATACCAAAAAGCTTATCCAAGGTTCTCGATACCTTGGTCGGATTTCTAGATGCTCACAGACTACCTCACACACACACAACAAAAGAAACCAACTATGAAACCTATCTATACATGGATTGACCTAGTCATATGCATCTTAGGGAGATAAAACAAATGACCTTCTAAGGTACACACACAGTCTCCTGACTTGGCTAGAGTCAGTACATGCCAGAAATAAAGAGCTAAGGGTTTGAGTTAGGTGTGCTCCTACACCATACTCCCCCAGAAAAAAGAAAGGTTAATCCATCCTTAGATTGAGCATGTTTGGATCAATGCCCAATCTCTTGAAGTCTGTTTCTCTGATCCAAGTAGCATCAACATCTTCTTTTCCATGTCATTTGACAAGGTGCTCCATATAGTCTCTTCTCCTAGTCTTCTTGTAGACCCTTGAGTCTAGTATCTTTTCAGCTGTCATAGATGGAGTAGAGGTGAATTTCAGATCTTTTACCTCTTGTATTACCTCTTGAAGTTTCTAATCAACATCTTGAATTGGTCCTTTTTATACTATCAAATCTACAATGTTGAAAAATAGTGACGACCTAATGTCTTCAGGAAGCTCCACCTCGTATGCATTGTTTCCATACTTTGAAATTATCTTACATGGACCTAGCCTCTTCATCTATAGCTTGTGAGGAACATCTTTTTGCAGCCTATGTTTGTTCAAGTGTACCATCACAAAGTCTCCAATCTAAAACTGAATATCCCTCTTTGTTGCATCCACCTTTTTCTTTACCTTTTTAGCATTCTCAATCAAGTTCTTTCTCACACTTTCATGTACTTCCCTCATTGAATGAGAAAATTCCTCAGCATTTCCACTACCATGCATTCCTTCCTCCAATTCTCTAAGATCAAAAATCCCTCTTGGGTGAAAGCCATAAACAATTTTAAAGGGACTCTTACCAATTGATTTGTTTGCTCTATCATTGTATGCATATTAAGCTTGTCCAATGAGTTGGTCCCATGCTTGACCATACTGCTTTGTGAGGCATCTCAGCAAGTTACCAAGACTTATATTAACCACCTCTATTTGGCCATCTGTCTATGGATGATAGGAAGATCCAAAAGACAAGTTAGTGTCGATATTTTGCCATAAGGTCTTCCAAAAATGGTTCATGAATTTGTTGTCCCTGTCTAAAACAATACTAAGTGGGAGTCCATGTATCCTCACCACTCCACTGAAAAATAATTGAGCAATGTTACAAGCATTATGAATGGTCTTACAAGGTATAAAATGTGCCATCTTACTAAATTTGTCCACAAAAACATAAATACTGTCATATCCCTGCCTTGTTCTTGGCAAACCAACTAAAAAATCCATGCTTATGCATTCCCATGGTTTGGTTGGGATTGGAAGTAGCTGGTAAAGACCTGCATTGGAATATTTTCCATTTTCTTTTTGACACACTACACAACTCTCAACATATTGTCTAACATCTCTATTCATTCTAGGCCAAAAATAGAACCTAGTGACTAGCTCTTGAGTTTTACTGACTCCAAAATGACCACTAAGTGCTCCATTATGTTTTTCCTAAATCAAATTCTCTCTCATAGACCCTTTAGGAACACAAAGCTGACCTCCTTTAAATAATAAATCATTCTGCAAAGTATATTTAGAAAACTCACCATGAAAGTTGTTTTTAAACTCTTTGCATACCTTGTAGATTTGGGCAAAATATTCATCTTCAACATATAGGTCTTTGAAGCTATCAATACCTTTGCTTTGTAGCTGAACTTCTTGGACTATAAGCATCCTTCTTCTCAATGCATCAACAACCTTATTTTGTACTCCATTTTTATTCTTGATATTGAAAGTGTAGGCTTGTAGATACTCCACCCACTTCATGTGTTTTCTACTGAGTTTTTCTTTAGAGTTAAGGAAGCTGAGAGCTTGGTTATCAATATATACTATGAAATCCTTTGGCTGCAAGTAGTGCATCCACTTCTTGAGTGCTTGGACTAGAGTATACAACTCTAAGTAATAAGAAGAGTACTTCTTCTTTGCATCATTTAGCTTCTCACTATGGAAAGCTACTGGTCTTCCTTCTTGGCTTATGACAACCCCAATGGCCACATTACTTGCATCACATTCTACTATAAAAAGCTTATCAAAACTTGGAAGAACTAGAGTAGGCAACTCTTCTATCTTCTCCTTGAGTGTTTCAAACCCTTTTTCTTCTTGTGGAGTCCATTGAAACTTTGTCTTTATCCCACCTCTAGTGGTGTCTAACATAGGTTCACAAATCCCATTGAAATGTCTAATGAACTTTCTATAATACTAAGCTAAACCATGAAAAATTCTCACCTCATTTGCAGCCTTGGGAGAAGACCAACTTAGAATGGCACCAACCTTTTCTTGGTCCATTTTGAGGTTACCCTATGACAAAAAAGACTGAGATATACAAGCTCCTGCTTCATGAAGTCACACTTCTCCAAATTGATCATTAGCTTTTCATCATGCAATTTCTTGAAAACAATTTTCAAATTCCTAATATGCTCCTCCATAGTTCTGCTAAAAACTAAAATGTCATCTAGGTAGACAACAACAAACTTACCATTATATTCTACCAATACCTCATTCATAAGCCTCATAAAAGTTGAGGGAGCATTAGACAAACCAAATGGAATTACAAGCCATTCATACAAACCTTCTGTAGTTTTGAAGCTTGTCTTCCATTCATCTCCTTCATTAATTCTAATTTGGTGGTAGCCACTCTTAAGATCAATCTTGCTGAAGTACTTTGTCTCCCCTAAACAATCCATTAGGTCTTCAATTCTGGGTATTGGAAACCTATACCTAATGGTGATTCTATTTATGGCTCTAAAATCAGTACAAAGTCTCCAAGCTCCTCCTTTCTTAGGTGCTAAAATATTAGGGACTGCACATGGGCTTATGCTCTGTCTAATTAGGCCTTGGTCTAATAACTCTCTAATGAAGGGTGCTCCCCTTACTGCCACAAACACATAACAGAAACAGACAAGCAACAACAATTTGCAAGAACAGAAAATGGGCTTCTTATTATCTCCACAAATGTGGAATTACAAACTTTTAGAATTACAATATGCAAAGCCACATGGGCATTCCCCTTACAATATTCTATAGGACAAAACCTCAAATTATTACCTAGATCTACCCAGAACTGCCCTAGACAACACTACGGGCCTTCTTTATATAGGCAATTTCCACCGCCCGAGAAGGTTCTAGAAATCTAGCCATTAAGGCCGACTACCCTTAGCATTTAATTATTTTTCACTTTTATTACAAAAGGGTCAGCTTTAAATATTTACAAAACATGAGATTAGGTAGCCAACTTCCGGAAGCCATAACTTTTGAACCGTAGCTCTGATTGGCTATTATAACCACTTTCTGGAAAGGGGAGATCACGATCTACAGTGCTTGACTACTGATGTGCAAGTCAGCCGAGGGTTCAACCTCGATTCAGAGCCTCTAAGGTCCTGAAAATTGAGCTCAAAGATTTTGCACCCTAAAATCTCAACAGTAAATCCTTAATAACTTCGCCAATACAGATGATCTGACAATTAAATTCAACTGGCATTCTTATATGACTAAGATGAACCTTCACCTAGAAAATTAGAACATTCTGAGTTCAAACGACCAACTTACTAAAAATAGTAAGTTTCCAAAAATAGCAGCTTTGTACAAAATAGCCCTTATTGAATAGAAAAACACATATTTTTGGGTGATGCAAGATTGCCCTTACACCAAGGATGCTCCTTCATCACTCTCTGATTTGCTTGGTTGTCTCCTCATTTTCCTGAGTGGTCATCTTATAGGCATCTTTGTTGGGTAAGGTAGCTCCAAGAATGAAGTCAATATTGTGACTAACAAGTCTCTTAGGAGGTAGGGGAGTGGGTTGGCCATCATTCACAATATCTCTATACTCTTCAAGTATTTCTTTTACATCATTCGGTATTTCTGATTTCTTGATAGCAGCTTCATCTTTTGGCTTTAATACTAAAGAAAATCCAACTCCTTCTCCTTCTCCTAGAGTCTTCAAGAACTTCTTCTCACTAGCCATGAGCACACCTAGACTTTATGTCCTCATCTCTCCTTCTTCTATTAGTGATTGAATTTTGAAAGTCACTTTATCTTTCTTGAATGAGTATGCATTCTTGGTTCCATCATGCATGGTTTGCTTATCAAATTTCCATAGCCTTCCAAGTAGAAGGTGGCATGCATGCATCGGAAGAATGTCACATAGAAATTTGTCCTTATACATGCCAATGGTGAGTTATACCCATGCTTGTTCTCCTACAAACACATGCTATCCTTTGTTGAGCCATGTAACCTTGTATGGGTTGTCATGTGGAATCCTTTTCAAATTTAACTTCGTGGCTGCCTCTTCACTAATGATATGATTAGTTGAGTCTGAATCAATAATGAATCTACACACCTTCTCTATGATCTTTCACTTCACTCTAAATAGTGCTCTCCTTTGGCTTGGTTCTTCTTTACTTTTCTCTCTGATTAAGTTCCTCTTTATCACGAGGTTCTCACCTTTCTCTGATTCTAATGGTACCTAAGATGGCTTGCTGCTGCAACTTGATTCTTCTTGGACATAGTTAACTCTGTTTCCACCTCCTTGAGAAGTAGAACCCTTTTTAGGTTACCTATAGGCAGGATGCCCTAGCTGATTGCAGTGGTAGCATTTCATGGTGGCAAAGTAGGATGTTCCTCTTCCTTGATTACTGTTGTTCCTTCCTCTCCAACTAGTGTAAGATCCTCTGTCTCTATTGAAACCTCCTCTATTTGAGTTTCCTTCCTGATTTTTAGTGAGCTTGTTCTCACTTTGATGCCTTGAATCTAATCCTCTTCCACCATAGCCTCCTTGTCCTCTTCCTTCTCTACCTCTTCCTCTTCCTTTGAAGATTAATTCTGATTTCTTTTTGTTCTTCTCTTCCCCTTTCAATGCAAGTTGGAAACACTTATGGATGGTTGTGGGAGTCCACAAACTGATTTCCTCTTGGATATTCCATTTTATGCCTCCAAGATACCTAGCCACCTTAATAGTATCATCCTCTTGGACTCTTGACCTCAAGCACAACTTCTGGAATTCTTCAGTATAAGTAGCCACATCCAAATCTTTTTGCTTCAAGCTCTGCCTCTTCTTGTGTAACTAGATTTCTTAATCCTCGGGTAGGTATTGCTCCTTTACCTTTCTTAACATGGCCTTCAAATTTGAAATTGATTGCTTACCCATCTTGTCCCTCTCTTCTTGGAGGTATTTCCACCATGTTAATGTTGAACCTCTTAACCTTGACTTTTTCACTTTTACCTTCTGTGCTTCAGTTATGCCCTCACATTCAAAATGATTCTCAATACCCTCTATCCATTCCACAACTAGGTCACTGTCCATTTTCCATTAAAGAATGGAATTCCTTCAAGACATTTGCCTCCTATGGCTCTGAGAGCTTTTAGAAATGGCTCCTCATTCATGGGAGGGTCTAGTTTAGGTATTAAATATTCTTCATCTACTTTTTGCCTCCCTCTATTGTTGCTGACTTCATCTCCATCTTTTCTTTTAGTTGCATCTACAAATTCTTGAAGTTTTAACTTCATCTCATCCAGGGCTTCTTCTAAGAGTCTACTCCTTTCCCTTTGATCCTCTATCACTCTCTTCTGCTCATCTACTTCCTTTTTAAGCTCTGCATTGGTGACCATCTTGTTTTCACCTACTGATACTGTTGGCTGGAACCTCTACCACAAGCCCAATCAATTTAGGCTCTGATACCAATCTGATGTGGACATAACTCTTGTTACTACTACAGGACCAGCTTGGCTCTATTCTAAGATCTTTTTCCTAGATCTCTTAGGGTGTTCAAAACCCTAAACTAAGGTAAGTCACTCTCAAATTTACCTCCCATTCAAGACTCAGTTCCCTAGAGAAATGCTTTTCATCTTCTTCTTGCTGAACCTACACAAATAGATTCATTCTACTTTCTTATTTAATGTTTTCTGAACATTGCTTTCATTCTCCTTCCTAGTCAAATTATTACCAAGCTTGCCTAGGGTAAGATCTCCAGACTCTTTGTTGTTTCTTATCCTACAGAAAATAAAAAGGAAACTATGTACAAGGGCTCCTCTCGAGTTCCATCCCAACACATGATTCTCACCATGGATTTAGGAATCTTGAGGGGCCATTACTATTTACAACCTAGAATGGGTGAAGAACTAATAACTTGCAAAACAAAAAATAAGGTAACTAATCTACTTGCATGCAAAAGGAACCACAAAGAAACTTGATATCCACTAAACACATAGTCCACAACTTCTCATTATTGGAAACAAAACAAAACAATACAATAATCTACAAAACTCTAACTTTCTTGTAGCTTCTCTTCTTCTACAATCTCTACCTTCTAGATCTCTAAATTGAATGCTTTTGATGTTATTAGTAACCATCCACTCATAGGAAATAACCCTAATGGTCCACTCATTTGCAAGAATCTCTTCAGGAACTGCTACACTAACCATACTGTCCATAAAAGACAAGATCCATTTTTCACAGGCCGTTACGATGGAATATTGCTGAGCAACAGTAATGCAAGCCGAATGCTAGTAGAAATCAGTGTTTGTCGAGTAACAGTGTTAGTTGAGTTGTAGTGTTATTCAAGCTATAGTGTTAGCTAAGCTGTAGTGTCAGCCGAGCAATAGTGTTAGCCAAGCAGCAGTGTTAGTCGAGCTGCTAGGTAGTGTAAGCCAAGTTGCTAGGCACCAGTGTAGGCCGAGTGCCAGTGATACCAAGAAGCTTATCCAAGGTTCCTGATGCCTTGGTTGGATTTATAGAGACTCACAAACTACCTCACACACACACAACAAAAGAAACCAACAAAGCAAACTATCTAGACATGGATTGACCTAGTCATATCCATCTTAGGGAGATAAAACAAATGACCTTCTAAGGTCCACACACACTCTCCTGACTTGGCTAGAGTCAATACATGCTAGAAATAAAGAGCTAAGGGTTTGATTTAGGTGTGCTCCTACACCATAGAAGTTGTCGGTTTTCCTGTTGCCATTCAAGCTCCTGAGCTTGTTCGAGAGTCCATATCCCAATTTAACCCAAATACCAAGCAAATCCTCCTGCCCAACGACATGGTGCTTCTGTCCATTGATCGATATTTTGTCTGAAACTCCCTGCATATTCCAGAGAAGGCTGAACATTTAGAAATGACATATGGTCAGGCGGTTACCAAATATGTAGCAAAGAAAGCAATGTGGAAGAATGATATAATGAAGTCATGGTTTTAAGAGCCGAGGAGCGCCAAAGGCAAGTTGCCCAAAATATTATACGGCACAAATCTAAAGCCATATATTGTATACATCTTGGTACTACTCCATAGGATTTGAGGTGAGAGTGACACACTAAAATTTGTTGAGCACCATTTCTTCTTAGTCCAGGTGATCTATTCTCAACACCATTTCATCGATTGGGCTCTTATGGTAAGTGAAAATCTCTCCAATTCCCTAGGTAGAGCTAAAGTTCATAATGAGTTCTACATGTCTTCAGTGCTTATATATATATATATTGGCCACAATTAAAATTTGGCAAGGGCTTCCTAGATTAGAAGAGTTCCCAGATGATGTTAAAAGCTATGAATTTTTTGCATGTCTATAATTACATAATTGTTATGGTGAATATCTCAGAGTTAATGATTCATTCATAATGAGATTGTGTAGGGAGCTACAAGGTTGTCCAGAAAGGATATTTTCTCCTGAAGCCATGGCTTTTATCAGCCAATTTGGGTGCTTTTTCATTCAATTTGCAAATTTCTCATATATTCGTCTTGCATGATTCGATGATTTCTATTTGAAGTTTCCTAGATATCTTGATGATATGATCATGTTGGTCAAGGTCATGAGGCAAGAACTCCAAGTCAATCTGATCTGTGCTTATACTAGGAAGAAGGGCTATGATTTCCCGATGACCATTGGAACCTACAGTTGCGCATCTTGGTCTAAGGCAATGAATGTTTTGAAGACATTTTTAAAGAGGTTTAAGTCAAAGACATATGATGTCTTGAGGCCACAGTATGATCCTATAAATTACACCCAAGATTTCTTGCAAATGAGTCATGCAATTCATCATGTTGACGATATTGAAGACTACTGGGCTAATTGCAAAGATGACTTAGAAAGTCAAGAGAGATTCTATGCCAGGTTAACCATTGAACAAATCAAAAAGTTCAAAGTTAACATTGAAGTGGAGGGGTTGGAAGATAATGGTCAACATATGCATGATAATACATAGTTGGAGAAAATTAAGCCACTCCCTATAAGTTTCGAGCCCATGCTAGGACAAGCCATTAACAAATAGGAAACCTTGATGGGTGGGATTTACAAAAGAATAGAGAAGTGGGTCAAATGGACTGCAAGCAGAAGGAAGAGGTCAGAAAGGAATCCCCCTACTCAAAGGATCCCGACAAAAGATTCTTTGAGAATTTCTGCAACTTCTTCACTAATACTCCCAACTATGGCCAAAAGTTCATCTCATCCAGCTGGTGGAGGTGATGAGGCTCCTGAGAAAGAGGTCAGCCAAAGAAGACATGTGGAGAAGGCCCACTTCTAGACATCAGGTTGATAGAAGAAGTAGTATCTATAGACATGGAGAAACCAATAGAAGAGCCCACTAAAGGTGCAGGACCTAACCAATCAACTAAAGCTATTGTTGTAGATACACAAGTTAGCACTTCGACCCAAGATACTCCAAGATGAGGGTCCCCTGTTGTAGTTGAAGTGGGCGAGGATACATCCAATACCTCAGCCACAGAATTGGATGAGAGAGTTGAGAAGCAACAAGAAGCTACTCAAGTCATTAGATTGGTCTCCTCTTCTCCAAAATCAGTGAACCCATTTGCTTCCAGGCCTAAAGATACTCCTCTGGTCATCAGGAAGTTGTTCATAGAAGAGTTGGTTTCTTCTTCCAAAGGTACCAGTGTTGAATCCTGGATAGAACATACTTTAGAGAGTAAAAGGAAGAGAGCAGAGGAAGGGACTTCTAGAAAAGATACTCTCTCATAGGCCTTGCAACCCAGCACCACAATAGGAAAAGAAAATAAAGTGAAGACAATGTCTACACTAGGTCGAGATCCTGTAATAGGGTATTTCAAGTTATGGAAGTGGCCAAGCCTACAATGGAAGGTAGAATTGAAGATATGATTGCCTCTTATTTTCAGTTACATTCATTCGACATGGGGCTTGCTCAACATGAAACTAAGGTAGATTAGTGGAAGTCCACCAGTGTGGTAATAGAAGAAGAGCTTAAGGAGCTCAAAACTGCTAAAGTTCAACTCAAAGCAGAAGTAGCTAAGCTAATTAATTTCATCAAACAAATCATCACTCCAATAGCAAGTGTTCCCAGCACCTTGACCACTTTTGATTCCAGTGTTGTAGAAAACCAAGCTATTATAGCTAATTTTCAAGAGGACAGACACTTCGAGCAGATAGGCAAGAGGTGGATAGAGAGGCTCAAATTTGAAGGGCTGGTAGTTGTTGAGCAACTGGGTAATGCTCTGCTAAGGCTGGAAACAAAAAGGAGAAATATTGAAAAGAATCTACAAACTCTCACATCAGAGAGAGTGAGGTGTCAAGAATGCATAGTCATGCTCCACATGGTGGTCAAAATGAAGAATAAGGAGGCACTAAAGGCCAATATATTACAGAAAGGAGATGATCCTTTGATTGAATGGCTTCAAAGCTTGGAATTTAAGATCAAGATGATCATCCAAGCTGAAACAAGGTTGCAGCAAATAGATGTCAAGATCAAGGAGGAGCAGAGAAAGTATTTTAAACTCCTTCAAGGCCTACACGTAGAATCAAAGACAAGCAGTCAGGGAAAAGAAATGATCGGATTGGCTAGTATGCATAAATCATTTTTTAATTATGTGCATAAGCTGGCAGAGAAGTCTTCTACTCATTTGGACAAGGTTCTATAACTCTAACAGTTGAGCGGATGTATCTTTAAAGCCATGGAAGAGATAAAAGATCAAATAGATGTAATCAAGAACCTGGCCAAAGAACATTCCATATGGCTCATTAGATATACCAATGTTCATATCAATAGGCATGAAGAGATCATCCCAATAATTATAGTTGTCACAACCTATAGGTGTAAATTAGACAAGGGGAAGTAAACCAAAGCTTAGATAGATTTCCTCTTGTGCTAAATTTTGATAGTATTGCAATGGATAAACCTGGTTTATCATTTCTAATTGTAGAAGTGGAACCATTTCAATTACCCTTTTGTAACAATCCTACTCCGAAACCCTATATGTACTATTTTCCAAATCAATGAAAACATTGGCTAAAGTTTGGTGTGAAAGATAGCATTTTGCTGAGTCAAATTTGTATGTTTGAATGCCATTTCTTTAACTGTTCCATTGCATTGAATTTATCTATCTATTAAATTCAAATTTTTCTTTGGAATTAGATTTATAGTTTGTAATCGAACCATAATTCTGTAATACAATTTGATATAGTTAAATAGGGGGAAATCTGGTGTTATTCTAAGTCTGGGAGATGTCCCTATGAAATAGATTGATTCATTGTCATCTCATCATTAAATCTCTAGGTCTTGCATTTGCATTTTTGTTATTAGTTATTGCATTACTAGTTTTTAAGGAGTCATGATTGATGAAATCTTGAAATTGGCTAAATTTAGAATTGGATTTATCCTGCCTAAGCTATTTCCTGTCTAGGTTTAGCTTGGTTTACCTCTTCTGTTCTCAGGTCAAGAACATACCCCTACTAGAATAGGAAGGATCAACATTCATTGAAGATCATTTACTTAAGGGAGTTGTACCTTTAAATTCAAAGGGAAATGAGTTATTTGGTAACAATTTCAAAACTGTTGTATTCAATTGTTCTTAAATATTTGGGTATTCTAGAGTTAAAGAAAAAAGAACAATATATTTTCCAACAAAGTCAAATCACCATTTCTTGTGTCTTAGGCATAGTATCAGGTTCATAATACACAAAGATCCTTTATTCCTTAGGATCTTTAGTGCTATGTTCTTCACTTATCTCTACAAACTCATTAATCTTTACATGTACACGTTATATGACTTTATGAGTAGCAAGATTCAAACTTTTATATGCTTTGCTCTTACAAGAGTAGCCTAGAAATATGCCTTCATCACCTTTTATATCAAATTTTCCATTTCTTTCTTCCTTCAAGATGTAACATTTAATTCCAAATACTTTGAAATAAGAAACATTGGATTTATAGCCATACCATAATTCAAAGGGTGTTTGATCAGTACCTTTCTTTAGTTGAACTCTGTTCAAGGTGTGAACTACAGTGCTGATAGCTTCCTTCCAGTATTTGGTTGCAACATTCTGTTCAATCATCAAGGTCCTTGCAGATTCCATAATAGTTCTATTTCTTCTTTCTTATGTTACATTTTTGTTGTGGTGTACTAGGTACAGATACTTGTCTCTTGATGCCTCTTTTGTTACAGAATTCATTGAGCTTATTAGAAATGAATTCACCTCCTCTATTAGATCTTAGGCACTTTAGTTTCTTTTCTTTTTCTTTCTCAACTTTGGCAATGTACCACTTAAACTTTTGAAAAGCTTTTGATTTTTCTTTGAGAAACATAACATTAATCATTCTGGAATGATCATCAACAAATAGAATTAAATAATTTTCTCTGATGTAACTTTTTTTTTTCCAATTGGTCCACATAGGTCAGTACTCCAAGACTTCTTCAGTATTGTAATTATTTCTCTTGAAGCTATTTTTTCCCATCTTCCCAATTTGACATTGTTTTCATATTGCCAACTCAGGTTTCTTCAAAATAGGAATACCTCTTACTCTTTGGTTCTTTCTTATGTTGACCAGGTTATCAAAATTCACATGACAGGATCTTTTATGTCATAACTATCTTTCTTCTACTTGAAAAATAAAACATGAACTTTTAGTGAGATCAAGATAGAATAGATTACCTTTTGTTTAGTTTCTAGTTCCTACTAGTTTTCCTTTACCATTCAGGTGCTTGGCCTTACCCTTCATGAATTTTACCTTAAAACCAATGCTATTCACCTATGCCACACTCAGTAGATTACACCTTAGTCCTTCAACCCAATAAGCATTATCGTACTTGATTCCTTAAGTTAGAGCAATACAACCTTTACCTTACACATAGAAAGGTTAATTATTCCCAAATCTGACACTCCCACCATCATAGTGCTCAAGATGTTCAAATTTTTTTTATCAACAATCATGTGGTGAGAACAACCACTATCAATTATCCAAGTATCATTAACGTGAGAGAAAAATGTAGTCTTTTCATTTTCTTCATTATCTGACTCATCCTTAATAGCAATATAAACCATTTCATCTTCATCTTCATCTTCATCTTCATCACTATTAGAATCTTTTGCAATATAATAAGATTTCTTACCTTTGCCCTTGTTGAACTTTCTCTCATCTTTGTCTTGTTTTTTTGGATACTTAGCAGTAATGTGGCCAACCTCGTCACATGAAAATCAAATCAATGGTATTCTTCCTTTGTACTTTATTTTTTCTTTTGCAGCTGCCTTTGCAAGAAATGCTTCAATTATTTCTAGATCTTCAACATTAGATTCATCATCACTATCATTGTCAATATATTTTCCTTTTGAGTTTCTATTCATCTTACCATGGCTTAATATATCTTTTAATGCAGACTTAAAATTGCTATGATTAGGAGAATAATTGTAAAAATTGTCCAACTCAAAAGTTGTTAGCCTTCCAACCAATGCATGTAGAGTTATATCATTACTAAACCTCATCTCTTGAATATCTGAAAATATAATTGCATAGATAGGAATTAAAGTTCTCAATACCTTACTAACCAATTTTTTGTCTTCAATCTTTCCTCCAGCAGCTCTTATGGAACTGACACTTTTCTTGATTCTTTCATTGTATTTTGTAATGTCTTCTCCTTATTTCTTTTTTATGTGATCAATCTGACCTCTGAGACTCTCTACTTTGGATATTTTTAAATTGTCATCTCCTCCATGGATTTCATGAAGTTTCTTCCATGTATCATAGGCAGTAGGGTAGTCACTGACTTCATCAAATTATGAATAGCTGAGTGAAGAAGCTATATCAATCATCATTATGTTATGATTCTTCATGTGCACCATTTGATCCATAGACATATGTCTAGGTGGGTCCACATACTTGTGGTCCAAGAATTGAAAACTAGTGTTCCAATAGTAGATAGATGTAGCCTCATCAACTCTTGCCATGTAGGAAAGTTGTCTTTGTTAAGATTGGGGATCTCCCTTCCGTAAGACTAAAGACATATTTTTCCATTAGTATGCAAAGGAAAGTAGTTTTGAAATGGTCGGTAACACTAACACCAAAAGATAGGTTTAGTGCAACCCTACAGAAGATTTCACAAGGGACCCCGATGACACAATTTACTATTGCAACCCGAAAATGTTACAAGAGGAACCCGACAGAGCAGACAACAAAGGAACCCAAAAAGAAGATTACAATGTAACCTGAAAAAATAGATAACAAAGGAACCCGACAAACTATAGAGCAACCTAAGCACCAGTTTACTGAGACATAATTATAAATCCCAAAAAATGTGGATCTGACTTCCACGTCAGATAAAACACTTGTGTTTTATATTTAGCTTTTTTATTAGCTTTAAATCCATTTCTTGAGGGACAAGAAATGTAATTGTAATTGTTTTAATCAGTCTAACTAATTAGAAACATGCAAGCTAGGAGATCAAGGTCAAGTTGTAAACCTATGATCATAGAGTTATCATTGTTATGCGTGAAACTCATTTAGGTAAAACTCATTGTATAAATAGATGTGTAATCAATCAGAACATATGGATGTGATGATGATTGTAGGCACAAACACTTCTATGGATTCGAGATAGAGTTTTATGTAGAAGAATAGCCAAAGATGAAATCAATTATCAAGAACAAGATCCAAGGCTACTGAGAATAAAAAAGGTATTGATCAATCACTATAGGTGATAAATATACATGTAATCTTTAATGGATTTGTAATCAACAATTCTAGATTGCATATACTCAAGTAAACAAATATTTTTTACTACATTCTAACAAGTGTAGCAAATAGAAGAAATCCTTTGACAAAAGGTAGATTTAACAATCCTTTGTAAATATCTTAATTGAGTGCACACTAAAGAGTGTTTCTAAAGCTCTTAACATAGTAGACCTTAACAAGTCTCTACATGTTACTCCTAACAAGGTAAGATTATCAGAAGTGATCAAACTTGTAAGCCTTAACTGACCCCTTCCATTCTACAGATAGTGAATGTTTGTGGGTTTCATCCCCACCGTAGTTTTTACCTACTAACAGGGGTTTTCTGTGTTACCAAATCTTGTGTTATGTGTCATTACATTTCATGAATGTTTCTAGGAATGTTACATGCTAATTGAGTTTATGATTTGATATAACATACACAATGATCGAATAACACAAATGGTTGGTTATAGAATGTATTGATTACTAAAAGCATTAAGGTTAAGTGAAAAAAAATTTAAGGGTACTGATTCACCCCTCCCCTCTTAGTACACACCATTCCATTATTTCTAATAATTGGTATCAAAGCTATATCTCTTATTTGGAAAATTTTAATACTTTAGAGAAAATATCACACAATGGAAAGGTATAATCTAGACAAGAGTATTGACAATCAGAAGTTAGAGATACAAATCTTCTATGAGAAATATAAAGAAGCTAGAATCAAGATGAGATAGCCACTGGATCAAAGAATGGCCATAGCATATCTCTCCAATAAAACAAACTATCATGAAGAAGAGATACCTGATTTATTTGAGTCTTAGATACCTGATTTATTTGAGTCTTCAGGATCTACATCAAGAAATACATCAAACACATATGAAGGAAGCATTACAAGTCTAAATGAAATCAATCAACATCTGGCTGGACAAGTGAAATCACTGCAAATCGGTCAAGAGACACAGATAGTAAGAATGATTGAGGTTATGAATAATGCTAGAAAAGTTAAGCAAGAAAGAACACTAGATATTGATCTAATGATAGGAGGAAGATTAGTGAAAAGCTACAAGAGAAGAGTCAGAAATACAAAGACTTACTGAACATCATCATGAGATCACCAATTAGATTATTCTTATGAGTTAGGAAGGAAACTGAATGAACATAGAATTGAATGGAAAGCTGGAAGCTATTGGTGAGCTAAGAGAAGAAAATGAAAGAATTAAGCATGAAGTGAGAATTCAACAACAACACAATGATATGATCAAGAGAGATGAAGAAACTACCAAAAGGATGGATGATTTACTAGATGGACAAAGAAGAGTCAACACCAATACTGGATTAGGGTATACCGAGAATGGAGAATAACCATACCAATTTGATCCCAAGAATGTCTACGCAAATACAAGATCGAGAAGGTAGTCATGCAATCACTATGGAAAACTAGGCCACTCATTGAATGTTTGCAGGAGAAAAATAAAAGCTATTCCTAAATCCACACCTTCATTCATAGGAAATTGTTATAAATGTAACAAGAAAGGACATAAAGAATATGAATGTAAATTTGAGGTGAACCAACCAAAGAAGGAAACCTACATGAAAAAATATTGTCCTAATTAAAAAATGCATGGGCATACACTTCTTGAATGTAGGAAGAAGAAAAAGAAAGAATGTAAGCATAAAGATCAATAAAATGCTTATCAATCAAAAATAGTCAGTAACTTATATGTTTGGGATTACAACACATGGACAAACTACACAGCATGTGCTAGATATGGACATATTGTAGAAAAATGCATGATAAAATGAATGAGAAAGTCTAGGAGCTAGACTAACCCTAGAATAAAATGCTTACACTATCATAAAGTTGGTCATATAAGCAAGGATTGTGAGATCAAGTGACAAAGAAAAGCACTTTTGCCAATGGCAATACCATTGAAGACATCAGGAAGATGAGAAACAAAATGTGGAGGAAAGCTACAAACACTGATGATGTTGGACTAAGGAAAACACTTGGTGACACCTTATCTAATGGATCTAGTGACATAAATACCCCCACCTAAGATGAACAAGTAAGTATGGAACTGCACTATACTAAGTTATACTTTACATCAGTTCCATTATACATAGTTAAAAATGCCAAAGTAGCATGATTAAAGATGCACTATGGTATTACCTATTATGAGTCTGTGAATTCAATCTCCTCGGTTAATGCATACTGAGAAGCATTGGTGTAATTACAAAGCTAAGTTGTTAATGCTTATCAAGAATCTGCAGTTAACCTACAAAAGCTAAGTTGCTCATGTAAACCAAACATCGTCGGTAATCAAAATACCATGTTGTCTTTGCCACATATCGAGATCCATTGGTGAACGTGTGAAAAGTTAAATGAGTTGACACATGCCCCAAGAATTGTGTTATCACTAAAAATAAAGTTGGCATGTCACTCGAGCGACTCCATCTTTGACACCTAACAAGTAGGTAAGGAATTAATGATGCCACTTATGACACCATCTATAAAAAGATGACAGAGACTTCATTTCATTCACCAAAAATTTAGATCAAATAACCATAGTGAAGAAGCAGAGCGAAGAAGAGCATAGAGTGACCAGATTGCAGAAGCATTTAACCAGTAGTTTCACAACATTCAAATGTAATCACAGTAGCTTTCATAAGGTTAAGTAAGTAAACATCAGCAAGATCACTATTTATTTTACGGGAAAAGCCCTAAATTTGTGAAATCATGGCAACCACATCCCGTGTAACCAAGATCAAGAACACTAAAGAAAATAAGGTTAATATGATCAAGAACTCCACTTGTGAAGAACCTAAGTATAAAATTTTTCCAGACATTGCTTCGCAATTTGACGATGCTAGTGTATTCTCTGGCATTCCACCTAGGATTTTATAGATTGAGGATGTTGCAAGACCGCTAAGATAGGAGATATTGAGGTTGATCAAGCTTACAAGAAGCTTTCCATAGGAGGAACATAAACACATTGAGATCAAAGGGCTGACATGTGCCCTAATTTTCTTGAGAGAGTTTAAAACTGAGTGGATTCTGATAGTGTTGAGAAGAGTGCATGACAGACAAAATGTGGTTGGATGAGCCAAAACATATCACTAGAGATGTGATACACACTGTGACCGATTATCTTATAACTGACAAGGCCAAGGAACTTAAACATCCTCTTTGCCCTGAGATTGAGAAGATGACAGTTGCATTATGGGATAATAGAGGATTGAAGGTTAACACCATCATTGATCCAGAACTAAAGTTTGGTGCATGTTTACTAGGATACAAGATATACCAATCCACCAGGTTAAACAACATAGTATATGGAGCAGTTGACACTGCCCAAAAGATTGTAAAGAAGGGATTATAGTTAGATCTATCCAAGATTCTACTGAATCAATTAGATGAGACCATGGGGAAATCAAGTCTACATAGTCTAATTCATGTAAGTTCCAATCACTTCTAATGAGTACATTTTTTTTCTATTTCTAGAAATTCTTTCCATCTATCAGTAATGTCAACTGGGATACCACCCGACCATTGACAATTCAAATCATTTAATACATCAAGTCACTAGGTGACAATTTTAAATTAGTTATGGATGAATACTTTACTAGATTTAAGGAAAGAATGCAGAAAAAGATGAGGATACTAGAACAACTAGTAGAAAAACATAATACTGATATTTGCTTTATGGTGGACACCGATAACACCTTTATCAAACCAGCTATACTAAGGATAGCATGGTTAGCACCACTTGAATATGAGGTCAACATAGATAAGGCCACGAAAGCCATTGAAGTATTGTTAAATGAACCATTAGACAAGTCACAACATAGGTTTGGAAACTATGAGGAAACCAAGGAAAGAATAAAAATAGGCTTAGTTGTGTAGAAAATTGATAGAAAGAAAGACAAAATGGTAAAGACAATTAAGAAGAAGTTGTCAGTAAATGAGGAAAAGTTAAAACAAAAGGATGAAAATGAGGGACACTCACCCATTGGTGAAGGTCGACAAGTGAGTGACTCTAAATCTATAGAGTCTGATGCACCACCACCAACAACAAAGAAACCAAGGACTACTGTTGCATCTCAGACAAGGAGTCAAATTGCTAAAGAAGATACCACTAGTCAAGAAACGATAGGTAAAGAATTACAAAAGGAAGCCTCAAACAAGGAAAACATTAGAACCTAAGAGTAGAAAAAGAATAATCCAAACAGAGGAAGATGTAGAGGAAACTGAGAAAGATGAGAGTGAGTAACTCTAACCTGTTAAGAATAAATTCCCTACCATAATTGATGAGGTATGTACATCAATCATCAAGTCAGGTTCAATAACTGAGACTAATATTAGGAAATGGATAACACTGGATCCTAAGGATCAAAAAAATATAGAGGAAGCCATCATCTCAATGATGAGTATATTCAAATATGTACCAATACATTTTGAAGACAAGATGCCTAAAGAACTTCTATAAAGACTATCAGCAAGGTGGACATTCACATTGAATTTAGAGAAACAAATAAGGGAAAGAACCCTAGTTTCTATTATGCCACCTGAGTCCAAAATGGAGGAAATTGAAGAAATGATGAAGTTACACTCCAAGAGGTTCTCAGTAAAATTAAGATCCTACAAAGTCTTATAGGGAAAATTTATTGATCTTGAAAGAGAAAGTGAGAATACTTGGAGTCAAATACTTGATGTACCTAAAAAGGACACAAGCCCTGAGCATTTATTAGAACTCACCGACAAGACACACAATGAAGAAGATCAGGCTAAACTAAGCCGAGAGCACATTCTTATAAATGATGGTGAAGATGTTAATGAAGAAGAATTGAACACAGAAGCTAACAAGGATATCGATATTGCCAATGAAACATTCAATGATAATACTATCATTGATATCATAGAAGATGATCCTACAGATGAGGTAAAGGGAGATGAGGGTATTATTGTTACCTCTGAGCAGCCCAAAGAAAAAGATACTACTGCAGATGTTGGACAGGTGAATATATATCAGGCCAAAAGCCACTATTGATACAGGCTATCAATATCATCTCACAAAATGAGAATTCACCCAAGCCTGATGCAAGCATACTCGAGGATAAGGGTGAAGAGGAATAAAATGTAACAAATGATGAATAAAAAGAAACCAATGAAGAAGAGAAAGAAATAGGAGGAGATCAGAAAAATAAAGGTGAAGAAGAGAAATAAGGTGATACCACTCCTAAGGATACCAAAGGAGATGTTGCAAATAAGGATAAGGTTGATGTGGAGACATCTTCTTCCAACTGATAGGTAAACAATGAGCAGCAAGATATAGGTACACACACTCCAAAGCCTTCACCAAGAACATCAGACCAAGCAAAGGAACTTTCTATGGTACTGCATACAGGTCCCTCCAAAACTCTATCCAAGAAGAAGAAGAAAAATAATAAGAATCCAGTTACATTGGATGAGATTATTGAGATACTAGCTTGTGATCCAAGGACATTGGATCCAGAGGCACTTACAAACTATGCAGAACTTTGTAGAAGAAAAGCTAGCCAAGATAAGCTAAAAAAGGAAACAAAGGACACACAGGTACTTGAAACAACAAGATATATACTTCAATAGATAGTATCTGATACAAACATTGATCAAAAGACATATATCATTGATCAATTAGTCATTCTTACCAACACAATGCAATCACAGAATGTGGATGCAGAAAAGGCAATAGAAGAACAAGCAAAGAAAAAGTATCAATATAAATTGACAGAGAAAATCAGCTAAGAAGTGGCCAAAAACAAGGTAAAACTGTCTAAACTAGTAAATAGATTAGAACCAATAATTTCATAATATATAGCCTTAATTAAGATATTAAGCACATTAGAGCACTTCACTAAATAAAATAGTGAAAAGGTTACAAAAATAAATGAAGATCTTACTGCTAGTGCTCAAGGTCTCTCAATAACTAACAATGCAATCAAGTTGAATTATGCAAAGGTAATGGAAGAAAAGAAGTTGAGACATCAGATTCAAGAGGTAGAATCAAAGTTTAGATATGAGGTAACCGAGCTACAGGCTCTATTCCTACCTTATCTTACACTAGTGCAACAACATATCACAATGGCAAGATAATTGATTGCCACCTCAGAGATGTCTGTTACCGAAAACATCTACGATACGCACGCAAGGATCACATTAGAGCACATGGCTCTAGAACACCTTCAATAAAAATGGGAGAAGATGATGGAAGACATGAACAACTCCCATTCCCACTTTTTTGATAATTTTTAAGTAATTACACCTTTTTTCTTACTATCAAAAATGGGGGAAAATGGGGAAAATGATATGAAAAAGGGGAAGATAAGGTGAAAAGGGAGAATAGTATAAAGTCAAAGTGTATATGCAAATACTATACTAGATAATATACATAGGGTGAGTCATAATGAAAAGGTGAACACATGGTGTACATACTAAACATTTTAGTATTTACACATATTAGTTTTTGATACTAATATCAAAGGGGGAGATTGAAGACCTATTTTTCCATTAGTATGCAAAGGAAAATAGTTTTGAAACCGTCGGTAACACCAACATTGAAAGATAGTTTTAGTGCAACTAGACATAGATGTTCACAAGGGAACCTGATGACAGTTTCCTAGTGCAACCCGAAAATTTTACAAGAGGAACCCGACAGAAGAACTCAATAGATAAGACAAAAAAGGAACCTGACAACTAGATTATAGTGTAACCTGAAAGAACAGATAATAGAGGAACCTGATAGACTACAATGGAACCTGAGCACCAGTCTACTGAGAGATAGTTATAAATCCCAAGAAATGTGGATCTGACTTCCACCTCAGATGAAACACTTGTGTTTTATATTTATCTTTTTAATTAGCTTTAAATCCATTTCTTGAGGGACAAGAAATGTAATTGTAATTTTTTTAATCATTCTAACTGATTAGAAACAAGAAAACTAAGAGATCAAGTTCAAGTTGTAAACCTTTGATGATAGAGTTATCATTATTATGCGTGAAACTCATTTAGGTAAAACTCATTGTATAAATAGATGTGTAATCAATCAAAACATATGGATGTGATGATGATTGTAGGTGCAAACACTTCTCTAGATTAAAGATAGAGTTTTATGCAGAAGAACAGCCAAAGATGAAATCAGTTATCAAGAACAAGATCGAAAGATACCAAGCAGAACAGAGGTATTGATGAATCACTATAGGTGATAAATATACATGTAATCTTTAATGGATCTATAATCAACAATTCTAGATTGCATATACTCAAGCCAATGAGTATTTTTGACTACATTCTAACAAGAGTAGCAAATAGAATAAATCCTTTGAGAAAAGGTGGATTTAGCAATCCTTTGTAAATCTCTTAACTGAGTGCACACTAAATAGTGTTGCTAAAGGTCTTAACAAAGTAGACCTTAAAAACTCTCTACATGTTACTCCTGACAGGGTAAGATCGTCAGAAGTGATCAAACTTGTAAGCCTTAACCAACCCCTTCCATTCTACAGATATTGAATTTTTGTGCGTTTCATTCCCACCATAGTTTTTACCTTCTAATATGGGTTTTCTGCGTTACCAAATCATGTGTCATGTATTTTATTATTTTATATATATAATGGGTAAAAGCACAATAATCTGTCACCCTTTTATAAAGGAAAAGGCTAACCAAATAAAAGTTGTTCAACTTCAATAGTATAAAAGTGACATTTATGTTTGGAATTTGAAGATGATGTAAACTAATAAAATATTTTAAAATGCATGAAGTTTATGATTAACATTTTTAATATTTTTTTTGAATAATTTTTTATATGTTTTTTTAATTTTTAAAGATGATTTTCAGTTGCAGAAACATACTAAAAATTAGGGGTCTAGTTCCCGCCAAAAAATTATATGTAAATAAATTTTTTGTCCCCTAGTTTAAAAATATGTCATAGATGACATATATAGCTAGTGCATGAAGAAATAAAAATTGCTTTGTGACCTATATTTTCTCTTTTATAACAATTCAAATTCCAACTCACCTAAAATCGACAGTTTTCATCTCCCATCATATTTTTCATAAAAAATATATCCCAATCAAAAAAAGAAATATATATTGTTGAAGATGACTCTCTCTTCTAGTGTACCATATGTTTTTCAAATTTATTTAATATGTTTTACTTATTTTTTTCTTTCTCCGAATCAACATCTCCTTGACTGTTAATATACCTACTTGTAATATGTTTTAATTATAATAGACTATGTCTAATTAAAACACTATAAAATCTATAAGAGATACTCTTGACTCTAATCTCTACAAAAGGGTATTTTTGTATTTTTAAAAAAATATCATTAAAAAGACATAGAGTTATTACAACATCACTTTTCTGAAATAATTTTATTTCTACGGTAATTGGACTCAAAGTGGTATAAAACATGCATTTAATATACATTTCCAATTGGAAACGTTAAAGCACTTATCTAACTTAACTATAATGAATCCAGCTAGACCATATGTTTGACCAAAATTAATTTTTAGTTAGAAATACTAAAATTCAAATGTGCTGATAAGTTAGCCTAAAAGGTGATAGAATATTGTGCTTTTACTTAAGTTAGCCTAACATTAGTATATGTATATAGATAAAGGGATTTTATTTTATTAGGACATGTATTTTTAATGGTGGTGTTTAGACATGATGTAAATTAAAGAATAATAGTATTATCATTGGATGATTATTATTAATGTTACATCTATGTTTTCATAACTGTTATAATTATAGTCAGATTTCAGTAATTATTTGTTAGATTAATTTATGTATATTAGATTTCATAAATTAATCTATAGGATTATAATTTGCATTTTCTTGGGAAATTTAATTATATTATGTTAGTAATTGTACTAGATGAATGAGTTTTCATAATAGGTTATTATAAATTTGTTTATCATTTTGTTTATCACTGAATTTTTTATTAGACCTTTCTAAAGATGTATACGTCACTGTGGCTGACTAGTTCTTTCTCAAGATGTGTGTATCATTACTTGATGAGTTTTGGGTGATTATCAAAATGAACTATGTATTCTTTTCTTGTATGGAATGTTATCATCTTTGGGTATCTGTGGGGACTAAATGACCTTTAGGATGTAAAACTAGAGGTTTTGGGATTTTTGTTTTCTTCATGGTGTCTTATGTAATTGTCCTTACATGTTTTCTCTGGTGTCATTTTGGGTCTTGATTCCTTATATCCTACCTGATTCATTTAAATTCTCCTTTATGATCTTGTGGGGGTACTTTCAGTGGCTATGGTTATTTGAGAACCAATATGTTCTTGTATATGTTCCCGATAGATGTATCCTCATCAACTCTTGCCATGTAGGAAAGTTGTCTTTGTTAAGCTTGGGGATCTCCCTTCTATAAGACATCTTTGATCTTTATCTTAGGCCTTGAAACCTTCCCTGAAAGCACCAAATTCTCTCATACTAATTGTTGGAAATGAGTTGAGTAACAGAAAGGGGAGGGTTTAATCAATTAGCACAAAAACAAATCCAAGTCCCTTAGATCTCTTAATCAAACTTATCACTCTGAATGGTTAATAAAAGATAATCAGTTGTTACTCGATTAACAAAGCAATCTTGAGATATTAAATTTTATTAACCTTTAGTAATTAAGTGCATAAACATAAGTCATAAATAAAATAACAGGTACACAGATGACACCAAGATTTAACATGGAAACCCAATTTGGGAAAACCAATAATTGCAACTAGTGAGTGTTTTTCACTCTTCTAAAGTGATCCCTATTAGGATCCAACCCTGTTAAATGTTACAAAATACACTTTTATGTCTGACCCTGTTAGAGGATTTAATCACCCTATTAGGAGTGGCCTTGTTAGATGTCTTCAAACACTTCAATGTAGAAATTCAACCTTGTGAGAGGATTTATGAAAGAAGGTTAAGTCTACTCTGTCAAGAGATTTGGATCAATGCTACAATTGTTAGAGAGTAACAATGATTTGACCTAACTGAAGAAGAAACTAACTTTGTAGATTCACATCTATGTTCTTGTTTTAACTGGATCCTCACTGATCAAATATTCTTTTGCATCTCAGTTTGGAAATTTTGTCCTTAATCAAACTTCCTTCTTATTTAGCCTTCACTATTCATATCAAAAACTCTACCACACATTCAATCAAAACTTGGCCTTCTATGTATATGATAACCTTTGTCAATTCGACTTGAATATCCTTCCGAATAAACAATAAAACTCAAACCTGTTGGCTGCAATTAACCAATTAAACATAAAGTATAGAGAGCTGTAAGTTGGATGACACTAAATGCATAACTCGATTAACACTATAATCCTTCAATGCTCGACCATTACTTGGCTGAAACTGAATTTACTTTGTTGCCTAAGGGAACTCGGTTAATACTGCGAATCACTTGGCTAATACTGGAATCTTATTCAATGCCCGAGAGAGCTCAACATACAATGATTGTGTTTGGTTAGGTTTAAACATTTGTGTTACATCACTAGATTTGTGTAACATCAATGGAAATACACAATACACAATTGAACAATTATTTTCAACACAAATGTGATACCTAAGGGTTTGGTTCAACTTGAGGGCATGTTCAGTAACAATGTTAGTCACTTATTTAAAAGTTTTGATGTTAAAATAGAGAGTTGTGAGCGGATAAATTTAGGGTCAGTGGTAGTCCCTAAAATAGTATACATAGGGAAGAACTTACCCCCTCACATCAAACCAAATTTGATCAATTTATTGAATAAATACCACCATGTTTATGCTTGGTCATATGAGGATCTTAAGGCCTACAAAGAGGACTTGTTCAAGCATGAGATTCCTCTAAAGCCTAATGTAAAACCCTTTAGACAAAAGAAGAGACCAATAAATTCATTTAAAGCACAAAAAATGCAAGAACAGTTAATGAAACTCAGGGAGGATCAAATTATAAAACCAATAAGACATTCATCTTGGGTGTCAAATCTTGTACCAATCAGAAAAAAGAATGCATACATCGGGCTTTGTGTTTCTTTCAAGAACCTAAAATTATCATCACTCAAAGACAATTATTCCTTTCCTAATATGGAGGCTATGCTAAAAAAAGTTACAGTATGTGATATTTTGTCCATGATAGATGGGTTTTCAGGTTACAATCAGGTTTTGGTTAATGAATAAGAGTAATTCAAGACAAATTTGACTACACCATTGGGGACCTATGTTTATGTAAGAAGGCCTTTTGGTCTCATGAATGTAGGGACCACTTTTCAGAGAGAAATGGATATTGCTTTCAAGGAATTCATAAATGTTACTATGGTTGTTTATCAGGATGATCTCACTGCATCAAAGAAAGTTGAGGATCATTGCAGGTATCTGGAGAAAAATTTTGGTAAGGCTTTAGATTTTGGAGTGTCTCTTAATCCAAAGAAGTGTCACTTTGTTGTTTCAGAAGGAAAATTGCTAGGGAATATAGTGACATGAGAAGGAGTGATAATTGATCCAGAGATGATTGAAGCTATCAGTAAATTCACTGCTCCTAAGAACATCAAGGGGGTTCAATCTTTCCTAGGAAAGATAAATTTTGTAAGAAGATTTATTGTAAATTTTGTAGACATTGTGAAACCTATTTTCAATTTGCTGAATAAAGGTGTTAAGTATGGTTGGGATTAAGAAGCTCATCAATATTTTGATAGGAATAAGTTGGCTATTCAGGAAGCCCTAGTTTTGAAATCTTCTAACTATGAGTTGTCATTTTCTCTTTTATCATTTTCTTCTTTCTATACCATTGCTGCAGTGCTATTACAAAAAGGAAAAAGAATTATTTTAACATACTATTACATTTTTCAGCAAGTCTTTGTAGGCAATAGAATTAAATTATGAAAATATGGAAAAATAAGCTCATGCCTTATTAAGGCAGTTAAGGATTTTACGCCTTATTTGGTATGTGCCAAGGTAATTTCTTATGTACCTCATGTTGTTGCTAAGGATATTCTTTCACAAAATGAGGTTACTAGTAAGAGGTGTAGGTGGATCAATAGAATACAATAATTTGATTTGGAGATCTAGATTACCAAATTGGTTAGAGCCTTGGGGTTGGCAAAGTTCACGAAGGATACAAATATGGAGTTTACCCAAGTAAATAATATGCAAACAAATGAAATGCAAACTAGCATTAAGATGAAACCAGGGTATACTAATATTGTATCTTTTTTGAAGAATACCAAATATCTTGAGAATATGATAGAAAATCAAAGGAGGACTCTCAGACTTCAGGCTTAGAAATATATGTTAACGCGAGGAGATTTATATTGGAAAAATAGAGATCTGGAGTTCTCTTGTTTTTTTAGATAGTGCTCAGTTTGAGAAAGTATTAAAATAAACACATTGTGGTGTATGTGGAGGGCACTATTCAGAAAATATAACTGCACATAAGATACTTAGAGCTGGTTTATATTGGACTTGTTCATTCAGGGACACACATCAGTTTTTGCAGAAGTGTGAAGATTGTCAGAATTTTTTAAATAATCTAATGTATTTAGTGTCCTTTCCTTTGAATATAGTTTCAGTTGAGGTTCCTTTTTCCTGATGGGGCATTGATTTTATTGGAGAGATTTCAAAAAAGTCTATTAGGGGTCATAGTTGGATTCTTGTTGCCACTAACTATTTCACGAAATGAGTTATTGATTTTTAAATGGATAACATCTTGACCAAGTTTGGTGTGGCAAGAGAGATATTTATGGATAATACTATGTTCTTTATGCCCAAATAATTCAATTAGTTTTGTCACCACAATGGTATAATAGTTTTGTATTCTTCACTATATCATCCACATAGGAATGTACAAGAAGAATCCAAAAAAAAGAGCATTATAAAGATTATAAAGAAGACATTAGAGAAGAAAAAAAGGTCTTGGAATTCAAATATTAAGTTTTCTTTGTGGGCTGACAGGATAACAGTAAAAAGAGCTATAGGTATATCCCCTTTTGATATGGTTTATGGAACGCAAGTAAGATTACCATTAAACAATTTATTGGCAGTCTACAATTGCATCCAAGATGAAGACAACAAAGTAATAGATCCAATGCAGAAAAAAATGTTGCAGTTAGTTGAGTTGGATGAGATCATAAGTGAAGCACCAATGAAAAATAAGAAGATACAGCTAGAGTCCAAGAATCTATTTGAGAGGAGAGCATCAAAAAGGAAATTTCATGTGAATAACATGGTGATCGAATGGAATGCAAGATTAGAAGACAAAGGGAAGCATGGAAATTTGAATCCTTCTGGTTGTGAGCATTTGTTGAGTGGGATCTACATGAGAAAGATTCTTATTTATTTCAAAGTTGTACTCTTGCAGTGCAAGACTTGCCTATGCATGGACAATATTTAAGCCATTTTTCTCCTAATTCACATTTCTTGTGTAGTAATCTATGGATATATGTACACATTTAGGGTTTTGGTGTGAGTTTAGGTATGTGTCAGATCTAGAATCTAGTGTTGATCTTGGAATTAACCTTCCTTAGTCAGAGCCACTGTTAGGACTGTAAAATTTTGGTTACTATGGTGCTATTTATTTCCTTGTTCTACTTTATCTAAGCCATCTTCTTAGGCCCTGACTAAAATTTTTCTAACCCTAGCTTCCATGGTGTTTTAACCCTAGGTCCTTTGTGCCTTTTATAATTTCATGTTACCTTTTTCGGTCACTTAAGTTCTTTTTAACCATGTGCCTTAAGTCTTCATGTGGAGGAACATTCCTTTTTAACTCCTAAGTCCTATCGAGGCTTGTTTTAATATTTCCTAAGTTGAAAAGTCCACATGGTGTTTTATTTATTGCAAGATGTTGCACAAGTTTGTTTTGATCTGACGACAGGCGTAATCCCTTGATTGAAAGATGCAACAAAGGTTAATTTTTAAGGAATCACACCTGGGCTAAAAGTGTCCACTCTGAGATCATGGGGCCCTCTTCTTCTAAGCTAGCGGCAAGATAAAGTCAGCTCAGATCTTCTTTCATTGAATGATTGGCGTGTTTCTATAATCAAAACTTGTAGGAAGGATATCCTTCATAGCATCGTGCCTGTGCAACATATGGAAAGTGGTGGGACCAGGGTAGAGCCAAAGGAATATAATGAGTGGTCATATCTGAATTAATATAATGGATGACGTGATACCTTGATGTGGAGATGATTGTTATTTATCCACCACGGAGTCACACTTTGTTGACAAGTGTCCTAATTGAATCATGGGTCTAGGGCCTCTGAAAAGACAAATTATTTAGTTAGATCTACTTTCATCAAATGGTTGGCACGATTCCTTAATCAAAATTTTCTCGATGTTTAGTTTTCAAGGAATCATGCCTTTGCACCATGTAGAAAAATGGTGGGACATGGTTAGGGTTGCAGTAAAGATAAGCATCAAGAAAATCATATTCTATCTAATAGTGGGGGTAATCCCATGAACAAAAGATGAATGATGTTTATTCACTACGACATCACACCTTCATGACATCTAGCCATATGAGATCATTGGTCTGGGGTTTTAAAGAGGTAAAGGACACCTGGTTTAAAGAAAATATAATGGGTGGTGTGATACCGCTATGCAAAGATTCATGAATGTTATTCATCGTGGGTTCTTTCTTGGTTGACACGTGTCTAGAATGTCAAGTGGGATTGAATTGCTACATGGAGGTACTAGTAAAGGGGAGATCAACGATCATGTTTTAAACTTGTTTTGTGAGATTCAATCTGGGTCGTTGCTAGTATTTCCATGCCATGGTGACCATTGGGGCCAATATTATTTAAATTTTCAAACCTATGCAATAGGTTTTTTTGGCCATAGCGTCACATTCAAAGTCACAAAGAGGCAGATAGATAGGCCTGATCTTTTTGGTGGCATTTATGTAGCGCTAGGGTACTGAAGGGATAGATTTTTTATGATTGTGGCATTATAAATTTTTACTGGTGATGACTCAGGTTTATAATTAGATTTGCAGATATTTTGTAACCTTATTAGGCTCCCTATCTATTCTTCCTTAATGTTGGCTTGGTTCTCGAGTTTTCTTGGTTGTGTTTTGGGGTTTCTTTTTTCCCTAAGGCGGTCCAAACACATGGTCTGTAGTTGGTATAATTAGAGTTTTCTAGGTCATTTGTAAGGTGAGTTTTTAATGCTATGGAAGGATTGTAAGCTATACATACTTGATTTAGACTATTACTAGTTTCTTTATCTTTGATTTTAAATGTTTTAGATGTTTAGTATAATATATGTCTGTAACTTCCTTTCATTTGTGAGATCTTAATGAGTAATGTCTTTATCTTAATGAGTAATGTCTTTTTTTGAGTTCTTTTATTCATTTAAATTGGTTGTTAAGGACATCTCAATCCATCACTCTATAAGGAATAGGGTCTAACTAGTTTAGGGATTCTTTCAGAGAGAATTAAATTCCTTAAATTAGTTCTAGTGACTAAACTATAATAAATTGGATGATTATATTTTCTCTCAAGAGTGTGAATTGAGTATGTAAGGCATGGTCAAATTTAGAGATCACTTGCAGGTTTTACATCTGATGTATGTTGTTGTTAAGAGTCTTCTCATTTAGAGTGACTCCATACCCACTGGATAGGGCACTGGTCTGGTATATTAAAATGTGTGGTTCTCATCAATATTTATAAAATCAGTTACCATTTACATGTTTTATGTTACATCTAGTATGTGTACCAGTTTGTGATAATATTGAATATGGAAGGCAGAAGATAGGTAATACCCGCTTGAGTTTGTGGAGCTCGAAGTGTAGAAGGTTTAAGGACCTTGTTGAACATTGTTTCTTTTCCTTGTTCAATTATAGAGGAATATACCTAGGCCGCAAGTATAAAAGGATCAGCAAGAAAAGGAACCAACAACATCCTCTATTCTGGTAAGAATCTAAAATACAACACTAATTTCATTTCCCTAATATTGAAGAAATAAAAAATGAAAATTCTCCTTGACATTTAACCTATAAGTCTATGCATGACCCTTTTAATATTCTTTCTAACCTCTTTTTGTAAATTTTCACAAATGTAATCTAGCATGTCTCATTTCTCTAAATAGAAAAGAATCTGTTCAAGGTAGGAAAATTCTTGAATCTATTCTAAAAATTCATGATATCCTTCATATTATGGAGAATAAGTAAAATAAGTAGGAATGGTCTTCAAGTTGGATATCTCCATGAATACTAGAATATATATATTTTTTCAAGGGACTTCTTATATTATGATAAGATCGTAAGGCATATCAGTCTATGCATCACCCTTTATTAGATTCCTTCTATCCTCATTTTATCAATCATATAAAAATTATTGTATCGCATTTAATTTTTATAAATAGAAAAGGATTTGTTCATGATAGGAAATATATTGATCCTATTTTGTAAAATATATGGAATTATTTATATTATGGAGAGTAATAAAAAACTAAGAATGGTCTTAAATTTAGATATCCCCATAGCTTATGAAAATATATCTTGGAATTTTCATTTGACCGTGCTCGAAAATGTTTTTTCAAGATGAAGTCATCCAACTCATCACTCATCAAAGGATTTATTAATAATCCAAATTTCTATATTGTATAAAATGAAATTATAAGAGCACTCTTTAATACCTACCAATGTCTTCACCAAGGAGATTCTATGTACCCCTATCTATTCATTGATATACTATAGGTGCAAAGTGTGAATATTTATAGAATCTTTACCCTAAATAATGATCAAATATGTGTTATAGAATCATTGCCAAGAATAAGATCAAAGGCGTGTTATGTACTTCCCCCCCACCCCCTTGCCCCATCATCATATCAATAATACATGTGGATGACATTATTTTTTTTGGCTATCTTCAATTCTTGAGACTAAATTATAGAATATGCTAATCAATAGGTTTTATTTAATCATTGGGTAAAATAATAGTTATAACTATAGTACATCTAATTTGTTCAACATTGAACAATTGCTTCAAGAAAAATTATTAAAATCTTTGAATATTAGAAAAAACTCTTCTTGAAACATGCCTAGGATTATCATTGGTTATTACAAATATACCCCATAATTATTGGTTTAGGATAGTGAAAAGAATTCAGAAAAATCTAGCAAGATAGAAGTGTAAGCCATTCAACAATTCTAGAAGGTATCAACTATTAAATTTGGATCTCCAAAATATAATTGTCTATAAATTTTTCCTAATCAAATTCCTAAATTATATAGAACAAAATGTAGAATAGTCATATCAAAACTTTCTATGCATGGGAATTGAAGAAAATAATAGAGTGGATCTAGTTTAATGTGATACAATATAGCATTAAAAATCTCATAAAAGTTTCGGGATAAGGATGCTCCAAAACTTTAATAAAGCATTAATTTCTAAGATCAAACTGAATGTGATCTCCATAAATAATGATTTCAAAAGATTGCACAACCAAAATGTCAAAAGGGTGATGATATCCTAATTTATTCTCCTCCTAAATTGTCTATAATTCAAAAAAACATTCTAAATTTTAAAAGGA
This sequence comes from Thuja plicata, assembly GCA_018584345.1. Lineage (NCBI taxonomy): Eukaryota > Viridiplantae > Streptophyta > Pinopsida > Cupressales > Cupressaceae > Thuja > Thuja plicata. The sequence continues at coordinate 1,230,751 of MU224803.1, read as the reverse complement.
TTCTAAATCAAGGTATTAGATGTAGGGATCAAAATTTTCTAAGAAATAATTTATGGTAGGACACTTGGGTTGGCATAACTACCCTTAGTTCTAATTGTTATCCATGGACTTTGTTTCCTAACTTTCTTGAGATTTTAGGGTTCTAATTTTCTACTACATAGAATGGAGAGAAGAAATAACATGATGGAAGGTGTTCATATTTCAGTTCCTAGCCTATATTTACCCTTTTTTATGTTTTGGTTTCATTTGTGATTCTTTTCATTTTGTCATGATATGTTGTTTAATTTCATTTAATTAATTATTTATTTGTCTTAATATATATTATAAATGATTTATAATGGTAAAAAACATATTTAATGAAAATATTATAACATTAAAGGGCGCATGTTTATCTGGATTAACTTATTTTATAAAAATGAGTTAAATATATTTTATGAGTTTGTAAAGCTAGAATTGGAAGATTTGTCAGAGGCTATTGTGTAAATGGAGGTTGGGTTGAGATTACTCAAATTAAACCTCGCCTATTACCTCTCTAATGCTCTCTTAGCTCATTCTTAATTGATAGGAGCATAGGGGAAGATGTCCTCATTTGGAGAGGGACTCTTTCAAGGATTATTACACTTTCTTTCGTTGTCACTCTATTTTTCCAGTCTCCAGACCCTCCTCCTCTATGGGCTAAGGCATGGTTTAAGGATCTCATTCCAAAGGTGAACATATTATTCTAGATCCTAATTCACAATAGAATTATTACTATTGATAATCTATGTAGGAGAGATATAGTATCTTGAAGAAATGTTATCTCTATTACGTGGATTCTGAATCTACCTCCAATTTGATTTTTATTGTCCTTTTGTTGTTGATATTTGGAACATAGTGCTTCATTTATGGAATCTAAAGTGGGTCTTCCCTCATTTGGTTATATATATTTTCCCAATAGAATCCTCCACCTTCTAAGCCTATGCTTAAGTTCCTCTGGTCTTTCACTCTCCTACATGTGGCCTAGGACATCTGGAAAGATAGGAACAACAAAAATTTTCAAAGAGAATATTTGACTTTGGATATTTATTTTTGGAATATTTTCAAAGTCATCACTAAGAACATAAATATTGTTCATGGGCCTAATTCAATCAAGGGGAAGATTCAATGCATTGAATATGACTTTTGGGTGGTGGCTAATTTGTAAATTCATGTGGATATATTGAAGGCTCTAAATCTTTTGAAGAATTCTAGAGATAGTTGTGTTTGGAGTCCTCGACTAATTGGTTGGGTCAAACTAAAATTCTACAGGGAGACCAAGGTAACCCTAGGAAGCTAGGGTGTGGGGAAGTGTTGAGAGATGAAAATTTCACTCTTATTATGGTGGTAGCTCTCCCCTTGGGCATTAAGAATAACCATGTAGCTGAACCCACAAGGGCGTACAAGGGGATTATGCTAGCACACCATATAAACTAAAAGAATGTGTGGGGGAAAGGTGACTCTAAGAAAATTATAAATGGCCTTAAGGGTGGGAATAACACTTCTTGAAAATTGAGGATTGGATTAAAAATTCAAAAGATATTATTTCTTCTTTTGAAAAATTCCATCTACCATATCTATCATGAAGCTAACCATGTTGCTTAGTTTTTTGTGAGAAAGGGAGAATGAAGAAAGGGAATTTCCATGGGAAAGGGTTAGGACAAATTAGAGGCTAATATCATCATGATCCTACTCCATGATAGGATGATGAAAGTGGGGATCATATTTACATTTAGTGATGGGGGTTAAATTTTAAATGAAAGGTGTCATCATTGCTTAGTGGAGTGTCATTTCCAGAGTCATGTATCATGTGTAAAAAACTCAAATTCATCATATAAATAAATATTCACATGGATTCTAGGTATTTTTAACGCTCTCCTTGTTGTTTTGTTTACATTTATATATCTATGAGTTGGGTATGATTTAGAGTTTTGAGGGAGATATGGGTGTGGATTAGAAGAGAGTTGAGCCTATTGACTACAAAAACCTTGAGACTAATTACAAAGTATGGAATATTTTGAAAGATGGAGGCCTTACACCTTACCTTGAGAATCTTCATGGTTGGGATCCTAAAATCATAGAGTTTTTTGATAAGGGTTGGAAAGATAGAAACAATTTGTTATTTGGGAGGAAGTTCTTTATCGATTAGAACACTATCACTGAAGTAACCAGTCTCTCAACCTAAGAGAAAAAAATTTATTGTGACTAGAAATATTATGACATGGATATCCATAGGTTTCAAAAAATAGAGGAGGCATGGGAGAAACTAGGGGATAAGGAGCAGAAAATCACCTACTACAACATGTCCAAGATCAAGTTTCTTTCAAACCAGGTACTCAATATTATCAAGGGATATTTAACTCTTGATGGTCATTTGACTAGATCTTTTCATCACAAATTATCTTTGTTAAATTATTTTCATCATAATGTGAGAATTTCTATGCCTTTTATCTATGTTCTTCCCTAATAGCTAGTTTTAAAGTGTATAGGAAAAACCCTAGGAAAAAACTGATTATGCATGAGGGTTTGTTGGTTCTTAATTTTTATCATTATAAATCTCTTTCGGCCGCCTCTAATCTGATCATATAGTCTAAGGATGATAAAAAGGTGGGGGAGATGGTTGCAAAATTTAAAGAGGTGGAAGAAATATAGCATGAGGAGGAATATTTTATGCCTTCCACAAAAATCAAGAAAAATTGCTAGAGTAAGGTTAATACTAGAAAGAAGCGAAAAGGAAAAGATATAAACTTTGATGATGGATAATATATCCCCTCTAAGAAAATTAAAACAATTCCCAAAAAAACTTTGAAAGTGGGTTCACCGGGGATGGTGTTGAAAACCTGTGAAAATAAGGACCCTATTCTTTCTTCCACTTTTTTTATGAATACAGTGGTTAAGCCTACAATGGAAAAGGGAAAGAGGATTTTATTGGATGAACATAGCAATAATTTATAGGTTGAGATTTAGGTTGATCCATCCCTTGCTGCCAGCAAAAATCATTTTCCTAAGGTAGATACTCCTAGGGAGGACAAAGAGGAATCTTCTTTGCATTTAAGGCCCAATTCTAGGAATTTTAGGCCTGACTAAGAAGATTTTTGTGATGTTCTCCATATGGAAATGGAAAATGCAATTGATTATTTCTCTATTTTCAAGTGGTTATGACCTGAGATCAAGGACATTAAAATTAAAAAAAGACATGTGAGAAGTAAAATTGAGCTCCTTGAAAATATTTTTATGGGAAACACTACATCTAGCACTACCAAGTCTACCATGGATACTAGTATAGATTTGGGGCTAAACTTGTGGACCTGCATGATAAATTATCGATAGTTGAAGGTCTCAAGAAGATATTAGTTGATATAGAGCAATTGAAAAAGTATAACAAGAATAACATTGCACAGATATAGAACAATGTGAGGAGTGGAAAATATTTCCTTAAAATGGCGATGACTTAAAGGGACAAGAGAATTAAACTCACCACTGACTCGATGAAAATACTAGTGGATAACCTTGACAAGGCACATCAAGAAAAAAAAATCATTCTACTAGAGAAAGATAAGTTGTTGGAGCTCTCAAGACCAAGCAAAGGGACTAGGGAAAAATTAAAGAGGAAGGTTGAAACTATTTCTTGAAATCTAGGTAAATTGAAAAAGATGGAAATGGATATGACCTAGTTGGAGCTGGAGGCATCTCATGCACTCAAGGAACTAGCTATTTTTTCTCTCTTTTTTAATTGTTAATGTTTTAGTTTGTTTAGTTTGTCGCTATCATTTTTCTGGCTTTAGGCTAACTTTTCCTTTGTTTATCTTAAGGTCAGTATTTTTCTTTAATGACATGTTTTTCCTCTGAACTCTAGTTTTTGTATATTGTTAATATTTAATGTTTTCATTTTTAATAGGGTTTCGGGTCCCTCCAAAATCTATTTAACCGTAATTGAAAAACTATATTTTATAAAATATCTAAGGAACGAAGTCATATTTCTAATGATAATTGGACATCATTTAATTGTAATTTAATTATGTAATAAGATAGTGATAAATTATCAGTTTAATAAAATTTAATTATTGTTGACTAAACTTAATCATCATTAAATCTATAGGCTTTCAGTTATGTTTTGATATATTATTTATTGAATGTGTGTGTGTGTGTGTGTGTATATATGTATATATATACATATAACCCATTGTTGACTTGTAATCAAGTGGAAATATAAAAATAAATAAACTAGCTTTGGATTATACATTAATAAAGATAATTGTGTTTTCCCACACATAGCCATGACAAATCCTGTGTGTGTCATAGATGCATGGGAAAAGACATGGCCGTTCATGGGGACTTGATGGTGCAGGAGCACCTAGGTAGGGCTAATGATGCAATGTGACCTAGGGACTCTTTTGATGTTTTGGCTTGTAGTGACCTTCTAGCCAGACCACTAGGTTAATAAAGGGTCATGTAGGTCCTAGTGCATAGTGTGTAAAGTGTGAGGATGCCTATTTAGGTCCTTAGTGACCTTTGAGTCCAATCTAGGTCTATTAGGGTGTTTTGTGATTTTAGTGTCAAATGTGGCCAAGCAATGGACTAAAGGTCCTATTTTATGCTTATACACCATAATTAGTAATTTGGGAAATATTGGACGCCTTTTGACCAAGTTTGGATAGCATATCCAAAAAGTTGCAAAAGTAGTCAATATTGTCATTGACAACATTGACAACATTTGTTGCAAGAATGCACATTCAAAGTAATTAGTTCCTTAACTTTCTAAAACTAGTTTTTTGGTGCCTTGGTCAACTATATGAGGCTATCCTCGACCATTTGCAAGGGTTGACAAGTTTATGTCAGATTGTGTGAGGACTATGTATTTAAATAACAATTGTAGATTGTGTTATTTGTGAGGATCTTATATTGTAATGGATTGAATTAACTTTTGTAAGAATTTTTTTTGGTAATGTAGATTTTTCTAAGACTTTGTGTGGTGGTATATTTCTAGATTGAATAGTTTAAGTTTCTTTTGTAAATTGTTTTTATTTTCTATCCAATCGCTGTCCTGAATAGGGCATTGTGTGCAAATGGGGTCATAGATCCATTTTCCACCATGGAACTTGCACGGGCTCTTGGATTATGGAGGGTAACTCCATTTAAATTATGTATGGTGAAGGAGGGGCCCAAGAAATTATGCCAACTATTTATAAGGTGATTCCCTAGGTGCGCCAAAGATGTGTGGCTAGGGATCACCAGTAGTTGAAGAGTATTTTGGAGGGATTGAAAGCATTCATTTCTTTAGTCAAGGATTGTGGGAAGGTATTATGGTGAAGGAAGGAACCCTAAATCAGAGGATAAGTTTAGGTGTGATCTTTTTCTAGGCAAGAAAATCAATTTCTTATGGAGACAGTGAAAAGTCCTAAAACCCTAAATTTTAGGCATGTTTATAGGAGGTACTATATGGACACCTCTGGAAGCCAAGACCTAGAAAATCCTTAGGTTCTTAATAAAGGATATAAGGATATGGTGTTATTTTTCTGACTTGTTAAGGGTTTTTACAAGTTATTGCAAAAAAGGAGCCTAACTAGGCCTAATGCTAGTAGCCTTTTTTGTGGTGTAATTGACTTGGAATTTTGAACTCGTTGAGGGTTTTGATCCCAAAGAAGTTTGTGGACATTGGAATTTCTCCAATAAAATATCTTTAAGACTACCTTTCCACATGGAAGAGTTTGGGATCTATTTGGATCAGTTCGTGCAGATGGAGCAAAAAAAAAGGCCATTTGAAGCCTAGGAAGTAGCATGGTGAGTTTTGGTTCTTCATTGTTGGTGTTCACTAGTTGAAAGGATTAGGATCTTGTGAGAAGAATCCTAAGGAGGATAGGGTTATTTGAAGAACCCTAGTAGGTCAATACAATTACCTAGGAGCCCCTAGAGGAAGATAGGGAAAAGCAAGACTAGTGTTACATCAGAGTGGTATCATAGCAAGTTGAGAAATTTGGAAAGTTAGTGAATGTCAAAAGCTACTAGAGAGTCAGTAGGAGAGTCAAAGATGGTGAAAAATGCAGAGTTAGCTAAGGAATTTGATGAGAAAAAGGAGATGAACCGACTCCTCAAAGCAGCCTTAGAAGCAATGAAGTTAAGGCTAGAGGAAGTTGCTATTGAAGCGGCTAGGAGCAAATAAGGGGTGGAAAGCAGTGATAGGGACAAGAAGGTTGTTGAGGAAGACATTATTCTGGAACCTCACCCTATCTTGAATGAAGAGCCATTATTGAAGGCCAAAAAATAATTATGTGGCAAATCATTAGAAGGAATCCCTTTGTTTAGTTGCAAGATGGATATTGAATTATTAATGGATTGGATAGAGGTAATGGAGAACCATCTCGAATGTGAGGTGTGACTGAAGCCCAAAAGATTAAGGTGGCCAAGTCTAGACTTAGAGGGTCAATTTTGACTTGGTGGAAATACCTTCAGGATCAGAGGGTAATAATGGCGAAGAAACCAATAGAAAATTGGAATGTCATGCTGACTAAGTTGAAGGAGAATTATCTCCCAGAGGATTATGAAATCCACCTCCATAGAAAGAGACAAAAATTGAAACGAAAAGACCTAGATGTGGCCTCATACACTAAGGAATTCCAAAGATTGTGTCTAAGGTCTAAATTGCAAGAAGAGGAGTTAATCAAAGTGGCTAGATACTTGGGTGGATTGAAGTGGAACATCCAAGAGTAGATTAGCCTATGGACACCAACTATAATACAAAAGTGTAATCAATTGGCCATAAGATTTGAGGAGAAGAACAAGAAGAAGGGTGACTCTAGCTTCAAGAATAATAGAGGTAGAGGAAGAGACCAAAGGGGTCAAAGAGGAGGCTACCAAGGTAGAGGTAGTAAGAAAAGGTCACAAGGGGGGAACAAGTTGACAAAGCAGCATACTGAATGTAGATCAAGAGGAGGCTATAATAGAGGCATGGGTAATCATTGTGCTCCTAATAGAGGAAGAAGAGGTAGGATTAGTTCTTACTTTGAAACCATGAACTATTATTATTGTGAGCAATTAGGCCATCTGGCCTATAGATGTCCTGAAAAACCTTCTACAGTAAACAGTGATAAAAGGGTAGCATATGCTCATGAGGACACATCTAGTGTCAAAGCACCTAAGATTGACCATCTAGATTTAGAGATGGGAGAGAAATTGATATTCAAGAGAGTATTGATAAGATAACCAATCAAGGATGAGACCAAACATAGGAGGGCCTTGTTTAGAATCAGATGTCAAATTCTTGGTAAGGTTTGTAAAGTAATTGTGGACTTTGGATCCACAGATAATATCATCTCAGAGGAGGTAGTAGTGAAACTCAAGCTAGCCCAAATACCTCATGTAAATCCCTATAAGGTGGCATGGCTAAACAAAGACTAAAGTGTAGTTGTTAATGAGCAAACATGGGTTGAGTTTTCAATAGCAGGATACAAGGATAAGTTACTTTGTGAGATCCTACCAATGGATTCTTTCCATTTTCTATTAGGAAGGCCTTGGCAATTTGAAAATGGGGTAGTATATGATGGGAAGGAGAATTCCATCACCTTTAAAAAAGGAGGGAAGACATTCAAGATTCAGTCTTTGCTAGAAGATGAAGAACCATAGTCAAAGACTCCTAATATCATGTTCTATAGTGGGAAAGAGTTTGTGAAAGTTATCAAGGATGATGAGAGTGAAGGGTATGCCATTGTGCTAAGACCCAAGGAGGAATAAAAACCAGTGAAGGAGCCATTACCACCAGAGGTTCAAGAATTACTTGTGAAGTACAAGGACATAGTGAGTGATGGCACTCCTACAACCCTACCACCTAAGAGGGTAATAAGTCACCAAAGACTTTGTGCCAAGGGAATCTCTGCCCAATAAGGCAGCATACAAGCTTACTCTTGATCAGAACTTGGAGGTAGCTAGACAAGTGCAGAAAAATCTTGGATCAAGGTTTGATATAGAAGAGTATTAGCCCTTGTGCAGTCCTGATTGTGTTGGCATCCAACAAGGGAAGAAAATGGAGACTTTGCATAGACTCAAGGGCCATAAATAGGATTACAATAAGGTATAGGTTCCCTATACCTAGGATAGAGGATCTCATGGATTGCCTTGGATGGGCAATGTACTTTACCAAGTTAGACTTGAAGAGTGGGTATCACCAAATCAGGGTGAAGAAAGATGATGAATGGAAAATGGAATTCAAGACCACATATGGGTTATATGGATGGCCAGTCATGCCATTTGACCTCTCTAATTCTCCAAGAACATTCATGAGGCTCATGAATGAGGTGTTCAACGACTTCACAGGGAAGTTTTTTGTGGTATATCTTGATGATATATTGATGTTTAGAAAGACAAGAGAGGATCATATCAGACATGTAGAAGCAGTATTGAAGAGGTTGAATGAAGAGAAATTGGCTATCAACCTTGAAAAGTATGATTTCTTCAAACAAGAACTAGTGTATTTGGGCTTTGTAGTGTCCAAAGGGTCTTTGAAGATGGACCAAGCCAAGGTTGCTACTATCCTAAACTGGCCTCCACCTACCACAACCAATTAGGTAAGGATTTTTCATGGTCTTGCAAAGTTTTATAAGAAGTTTATTAGGAATTTCAGTGGGATATGTGCACCATTGATGGATACTATTAAAGGTGGGGTCAAAACTAAGTTTAGGTGGACCTTAGAAGAAGAGAAAGCCTTTGAGATGTTGAAGAGACAAGTGGCTACTCAACCTGTCCAACAATTGCCAAGCTTTTAGAAATTGTTCACTATTGAGCGTGATGCAAGTGGGATGGCTATAGGAGGTGTATTGAGTCAATAAGGTAGGTTGATTTCCTTCTTTAGTGAGAAATTTAATGAGGCAAAGAAGAGATATTCTTCATATGATTTGGAACTATATGCTTTAGTTTAGTCCTATAGAAAATGGAGGCATTATCTGTTGCCTAAAGAGTTTTTTGTATTTACTGACAACCAAGCTCTTAGCTACATTAATACTCAGGAGATACTAAGAAATAGGCACTTGAAATGGATAAATTATTTACAAGCATTTACCTTTACTATAAAGCATAAGAAGGGATAGCTCAATAAGGTTGCAGATGCCTTAAGCCAGAGGTTACTTAGAGTCCAAGAAGTCCAACTAAATAGCATTGGCATTGATAGTTTCAGAGACTTATACAAGATAGAGGAGGACTTTTGAGAAGCTTATAAGGTATGTGTTGAATTACAAAACCATTTTCATGCCAAGTTCTTAGAGTTTACTTTGCAAAATGGACTGTAATTCAGGGGTAACCAGTTATGTGTGCCAAGAGGCTCTATGAGGATGAATCTCATATAGGAGAAACATAATGGATCTCTAAGTGGTCACATTGGTATATGAACAAGACATTAGAGCTTGTGCAAAGGTTCTACCATTGGCAAAAGCTAGTGAAAGAAGTCACCAAATATGTGGAGCAGTGTGTTGTTTGCATGAAGGAAAAAGGAGGAATGCATAATGTAGGGTTGTATCAGCCTTTACCCATCCCTAACTGATCATGGGAGTGTGTGAGTATGGATTTTATTGTAGGCCTACCCAAAACCAAGCAAGGGTATGATAACATTTATGTATTTGTTGATAGATTTAGTAAAATGGGGCATTTCATTCCATGTAAGACTACTAATGATGCTAGCCACATAGCCTATTTTTTCTTTAAGGAGAATGTGAGGATTAATGGTCTTCCTTTGAGCATAGTATCAGATAGGGATGTGAAGTTTATGAGCCATTTTTGGAGGACATTATGGACTATATTGGGTATTAATCTATCTTTTGGTTCAGCCTACCACCCTCAGACTGATGGCCAAACTGAGGTGGTAAACAAGGTGTTGCGTAACCTTTTGAGGTGCCTAACTAAGGAGTGTGGGTAGAATTGGGATGTGGTCATTCCCCAAGCAGAATATGCTTACAATGATAGTAAGAACATAATGATAGGAAGAAGCCCTTTTTAGGTGGTTTATGGCATGCACCCAAGAGGTGTTTGTGAGCTTATGGATCTTGGAGGTATGCAGTATATAAGTGGACATGCTAAGGAATTCACCCATACTATGAAGGAGATACAAGAACAAGTCAAGAAGAAGATCCATGACAGTCAACAAAATTTGAAGGTAAAAGTTGACAAAAATAGGATATATGTTTTTGATTAAAATAAGCAGCAAGAGGGTGCTGGCCCATGGTACACCAGAGCAGAATCACAATGGACATGTCAACAACATATTAACATGAACAAAGGAAACTGCGAGAACACAACAGCCAAAGTGCAGTTAAGGAGGAAAGTCAAGGAACCAGTAGAAATTCATAGTCAGCAC
>MU224803.1:1199574-1218838 GCA_018584345.1 Thuja plicata | reverse complement strand
CCATTCCTGCCATCAGGCGGCTCCTCATCCTCCTCAATAATCTCATCATTGCTGATCAGAGATCGACAGGCAGCTGAAACCCTTGTTGGTTTCAAAAGCGGACTCCCGCCCATCGCTCCATCGCTCCATCGCCCCATCGCTCCCTTAGCACATTGAATGAAAATAAGATATATGTTAAGTTTGAGGTGGGTGACTATTTGATGGTTCACTTGAATAAATCAAGGCTACATAAAGGTTTCCCTACCAAGATTTAGATGAAAAGGGTGGGACCTTGTAAAATCCTAGCTAAATATGGGGCTAATGCCTATAAGATAAACTTACCATCAAACTTGAGCATATCTCTGGTGTTCAATGTGTAGGACTTAATCCAGTTCTAAGGGAATATAGATGAGATCAACCAGGGCAGTCATGGAATTAGTGGAGATGTTGAGGCTACTGTATTGCCTCACAAACCATAGATGGTAGCTAACAAAGTTCTGGACTCCTGGGTCAAGAATACTATAAGGCATAAAGTCTACATGGAACACCTGATTCAGTGGAAGGATAGAATAGAGTTAGAGGCCTCATGGATTGTAGAGGTAGACTTCAAGAAGGTGGTCATTTCAGAGGATATCTTGTCCATAGGAGTGAGATAGATTTCCTTTTAGGGGAGTATGGTGGAGGAGCAGCTAGGTAGGTCTAATGATGCAATGTGACCTAGGGATTCTTTAGATGTTTTGGATTTTAGTGGTTCTAGCCAGACCACTAGGTTACTAAAGGGATATGAATGTCCTAGTGTGTAAAGTGTGAGGATGCCTATTTAAGTCCTTAGTGACCTTTGAGTCCAATCTAGGTCTATTAGGGTGTATTATGATTTTAGAGTCAAATGTGGCTAAGAAAGGGAATAAAGGTCATATTTCATGTTTAAACACCATAATTAGTAATTTGGGAAAGATTGGACACCATTTGACCAAGTTTGGATAGCATATCCAAAATGTTGCAAAAGTTTTATTGAAAACATTTGTTGCAAGAATGCAATTTCCAAGGAATTAGTTCCTTAACTATCTGAAACCGGTTTTATGGTGCCTTGGTCAACTATATGAGGCTATCCTTGAGCATTTTCAATGGTTGGCAAGTTTATGTCAGATTTTGTACGGATTGTGTATTGGAATAATAGTTGCAGTTTGTGTCATTTGTGAGGATATGATATTGTAATGGATTTAATTAACTTATGTAAGCATTTTTTTTTGGTAATGTAGATTTTTCTAATACTTTTTGTGGTGGTAATTTTCTAGATTGAATAGTTTAAGTTTCTTTTGCAACTTCTTTTGTTTTATGTCCAGTCGCTATCCTGAATAGGGCATTGTGTGCAAATGGGGTCATAGATCCATTTTCCACCATGTAACTTGAACAGGCTCTTGGATTATGGAAGGTGAATCCATTTAAATTATGGACAGTGAAGGAGGGGCCCAAGAAATTATGGCATCTATTTATAAGGTGATTCCCTAAGTGAGCTAGAGATGCATGGCTAGGGATCACCAACAGTTGCAGAGAATTTTTGAGGGATTAAAAGCATTCATTTCTTCAATCAAATATTATGGGAAGGTAGTATGGTGAATGAAGGAACCCTAAATTGGAGGTTAAGTTTGGGTGTGATTTTTTTCTAGCCAAGAAAATCAATTTCTTATGGAGACAGTGAAAAGTCCTAAAACACTAAATTTTAGGCATGTATTAGGTACTGTAGGAGGTACTATACAGACACCTCTGGAAACCAAGACGTAGAAAATCCTTAGCTTCTTAATAAAGGGTATTAGGACATGGTATTATTTTTCTGACTTGTTAATGGTTTTTACAAGTTATAGAAAAAAAGTAGCCTAACTAGGCTTAATGCTAGTAGCCCTCTTTTGGGTGTAATTGACTTGGAATTTAGAACTTGTTGAGGGTTTCAATCCCAAACTAGTTTGTGGACATTGGAATTGGTCCAATAAAATATCTTCAATAATACCTTTCCACATGGAAGATTTTGGGATCCATTTGGATTAGTTTGTGTAGATGGAGCGAAAAAAGGCCATTTGAAACCTAGGAAGGAGCATGGTGAGTTTTGATTCTTCATTGTTGGTGTTAACTAGTTTAAAGGATTGGGATCTTGTGAGAAGAATCCTAAGGAGGATAGGGTTAGTTTAATAACCCTATTTTATCAATAGAATGGCATAGAAGCCCCTAGAGGATGCTAAGGAGAAGCAAGACAAGTGTTACATCACTTGATCTAGAAAATTGACTTTCTTATCCTCGCAAAAGGTTTTCGCTTCGACATGAGTTCTTACCTGGGGGTCACAGTTTTGAGGGGTAGGTCGGGACAACCTAGGATAGTGGAGGACTACATGTATTAGGATTCTCTTAAGATTTCCTTATGGTTTGCCTCTAGTATCTTCTAGTATATTGTGGTATCTTGTAAGTTTTCTTGTGGTAACCATGTATATATCCTTATGTTATTGCTTGTGTATCCCTTCGTTATCTTGGATGTCATTGTCTATTCTTCTTTGCATTTTTATGTGATGTATTTTTTTTCTTTCTTGTATGGTGTGGGGCCTTGTGTTATCTCCTAGCTTGGGGGAGTGATCCTTAGGTTCCACATGGTTTGATGGTAAATATATTTTCATTCAAGTTCATTATTTTGTTAATGGATTTATTAGATCTTTATTGTACCTTAGATTAAATTTTATGATGGATGATCATTATTGTACTTATATCATATGGATTCTAGCAATATAAATATGTACTCATGAAAAATAATTGTAAATGTACCGTAAACACATGTATTAATGATTTATTGAGATGTATTTATAACACCATGTTGGTATTGACTTTCTTTCTATACATGTATATTAACTTCGGTATTAAATGAGAAAATATGAATTTGTGGAATAAAATATGATTAGTTAATTTTTATTCTTGAGCATCAATTTATCATGGTTCAAATGATATATTTATATGTTTTTATGCATTTCTTATTAGTGGCGTCATGGAATCTAAGAGGAATCGGTTATCTAATTATTTTTTTGCAGTCATTTAGTGTTTAATGAAATTTAATATGGTTAAGTTCATGTATTACACAAATTTATTGCAATGTTAATTGTAATATTTGTTTCAAAAAAAATAATTTTCATTTTCTTTCTTAGTTGAGTTTCCCTCTCTAGTTTCCTAGTTGGGGCGTTATATTACCAGTGAAGAAATGAACAACCAATTTGGTGAAACACTAGGAGGATGTTTCTTCTTCAATTACTAAAAATAATGATGACGTGCCATGGAGCCCAAGTTTAGTATCCAATTTCAAATTTTCTTATACATAGTATTTGGCTGAAAATAACATTAAAAATAAGGAGTTTAATTGGAGATTAATTTGGAACAAGAATATTATCTATAAACTCTCTAATTTATGGTGGATATAAAACTAAAACATAATCCTAACTATATATAAGATTATCAATAGAGAGTATAATTACATTAATAGATATATCTTGAGTTGTTGGGATGTTGAGTGAGTTTATCATATTATTATACATTACCAATTCACCAAGGATGTTTGGGAAGATATACTTCTCTCTCTGCATTTTAAATAGGTTTTCTCTAGAATACTACAAATTCTATTAGAACTTGGACAAATAATCACCCATATACACATCCATTGGCAAAGGAATAATAGAATCATATTCCTCCTTACTTTTAATGGTGCATTTGGAAAGAGAGGAATGATAGGATCTTTAAGAGAGGATTAAAAGAATATAATGGAGATTTTCAAATTCTCAAATATATTATTAGGGAAAACATAAACAACATGAAAATCCAAAATGACATCCATCCTGCTACTCTTCTCGAACCATATGTTATAATAAGGTGAGGGAACTATGTGTGACACTGATAAAATTAAAGTCAATAAAAATTTATAAAAAAACATGTGAGATGTGAGGGAACTTAAAGTAAATTACCTCATTAAATTATTCATGTAGGACGGTGAACCTTAGACAAATCTTTACACAAAATATATAGGGCTAGTTTTAGCATTTTTAAAAACTGCAATATTCAACACTATGTAACAACCTTTAATGCACAAACATTCCCTCTACCTTATGACATTTATCCTATAAATATACAATTCACATTTCCCTAGAGACCACCCTAACACTTACAACAAAATAAATTAAAATTACTCAGATGATTAAATATTTTGAGAAAATATTCTCTTGAAGAAATAAATCATGAAGCAAAAATATCTTTATACCTAAAATATAAATATTTTAAAAAAAATTATAATTGTACAGATGATTTATAAATTCAAATTATATATGATATTATGACTAGGAAGACAAACTCTATGATACCAAATGAGAGATCATAAAGTGATTTATTTCATTGTAGTATTTTGAAAAAGGGCAAACCTTAAACAAACGATTATACAAAATAGATATGGGTAGTTTTACTAATATTAGTAACTACAACACTCACCATTGCATAAACAACAATAATACACATATGTAATGTAGAAAATAATAGATAGATTGGTTAGAGTTAATTTTTTACATTATTTTTCTAAAAGGAACTTAAGATCAGTTGTCACTAAGGATTAGTTCCTTAGTGACAAAAAAAATGAGGCTAACGTCACAACTCCTTAGTGAGGACCAAAAAGAATAACACACCATGGGTTTACCAATGTGCTAATTTATTTGAATTTATTGATTGATCTCATGAAGTCAGTAGCTTCTCCACCTTGGAGGATAAAAAACTATACTAAGGATAGTAGGCTTCTTCTCAATTTAATACCTAAGTATATTATCACGCATACCTTTAGAAAATGTAATAAAGTTGTTGATGCCTTAGCTAATGAAGAGATTAAATTAAAGATTGGCATATTGGACTATTGAAAGAGACTTCCTTTTCCGAATAAAATTATTTTTTATGGTAGCCATGATGCATTCATCATTTACGTAGAGAAATTTAGTATTTGATTTTTTTTTAGTTGTTGTCATTCAAAACATCATGACTTATAATGAGATAAAGGATAATGCAAATGAAATTATTACTTAGAAATGTGACAAATACTATGATAATAGTAAAGTGATATGAAATAACAACCGTTGATTTGACATCATGGCTTATTTTTAGGCAGTCTCAATAGATCTTATTTCTCCTCACTTTAGGAATGATCTCAATTAATATTAGATCCCTTTAATGGGATTGAATAATATTGGCACCTGATAGAAATAATTAACTATGTGTTACAACTCTCATGTGGCATGAAAGAATTGAAAGAGCATTTTTTTTGGCTTTCCTATTTTACATTAATACATTTGTAGAAATATCTTTCAAATTTTTTTTCTATTATTTCACTCTTTCCCCCAAAAAGCTCGGCATGCTTTATCAGTGTGTGTAAGATAAGTTTAGTCATTTGAGGCGAGTGTAGGTTTATAATCCACCTTGTATGTCTCTCTATAGAAAAATACCTAGATTTGAGACATATTGAACAATGGAGGAATCACTCTATATTTTAGAATAATAAAAGGGAGAGGAAAGTACCTCTCATCAAAGTTTATGATTAGCTAGAAGAATGAGAGAATTATGGTGCCTAGAACTACTTAGGAGGTGTAAAAAGACTTAATAGAAGAGGTGAATAGGTTGAATTTTGATGGTGAAAAACTCTAAGGATTAAGGTATAAAAATACATACAAGGAGTATATTTCAATGTTCTTAGAAGGCGGTGAGAGACTAAAATGATAGTAAAATGGATTTAGCAAGGAGGATTTACCTCATTATGGAGAATAAGAAAAAAATAATATAGTACTTCATGTTGGAGGTTCATTTTTCAATTGTACATAGGTTCTATTTCCCCCTCTTTAAATACTTTAGACAACATATGATTTTTTATTATTAAAAAAAGTAGCCAAGACAAGGGGGTTGACCTGAACAGTCACATCCAGCATGAGAAATTTAGACTACCAACAGAAAACCAGCACAGTACATGGGTCAAATTACCCTCACCCAATACCTTTTTTCAAAATCAAAAACTAGAAAATAAAACTAACAGGCCCCAACTCCACCATGGAGTTGGTAACCAACTTGCACTCCCTAATAGACCCCAGCTTCACCTTGAAGCTGGTAACTAGTCTGTTAAAGTAAGTATCAAAGTAATTAACCATAAAATAGGAATTATGAATAACAGTATAGTAGGAATTAAATCTAAACAAGTAGTAGGAGTAATCCCTAATAGACCCCTGCTTCACCTTGAAGCTGGTAACCAGTCCATGAAAGTATGTATCAAAGTAATTAATATAAAAGTAGGAATTAATTTTAATAGTAAAGCACAAATTAAGTCTAAACCCATAGTAAAAGTTCAGCAGAATCACAATAAGGCTCTCATTGAACAGCTAACGGAAATCAATAACAAAGCAAAGCATGGAAAAAAGGAGAAGGTTAATTGGGTTTTTTACCCCTATTGTCTAGCAATAGCTTGATCCAATCCTCCACAAGGAATTGGAACAACTTCTCATCCTTGTATTCTTCCCCTGGGTAGATGCCTTCACCATTTGCAAAAGCTAGAGAGTGGTAGTCGTCAAATGCATAATCTTGACCGCGAACCCTGCCACCTTGTTGAAGATTTCACCCAGATTTTTTATTTCCTCCTTGACCTCCCTTAGATCCATCTTAGAGACCGAGTCCAGGGAGGAAGTCTGAAGAGTTTTAATATCCTTCTGGTTTTGGGCTATTTCATTCACCATGTCCCGAATACTCTCGATTGCCATTTCCTTAACCTCCAGTGTCTCAATTTTGGTTTTCTCCTTCACCTTGAGTTCCTCAACCATCACCTAGGGGTCTACAGACAATGAGGATGTGTTCTACGAGTCCTCAGTCTTATCTTCAAACAACTTCTTCTTGGAGAGGTCCATGGTGGGCAGAGTGAATCTGGCCGAAACTTGGGGAGAGTCACGGCTCTTCTTATCCCCATCCAGATCTTGAGGGTCATTTCATTTTTATTTCTCCTTGATCTTTCTTTTATTCCCCTTTTTAGTGTTTCCACTAGTGCTGATTTTTTTAACCTCCTCCTTCTCTGACTCTTCTTATTCCTCCTCATCTTTAATGTAACGCTTCCTAACCACTTTCTTCTTGAAGCAGGTGTTAGCAATTATGTGGAACCTCCTTCTACTATCATTATCTTCCTCCTCCTCAGACTCAACAGTCATTTGGTTGCCACCTGTGGAACCTACATTTGACTTCTTAGCTTTTTCTGGGGTTTTAGAGGAAGACAAGGGGTTAGAATGGGCGCCCATCACCTCCTTAGGGCCCTTCCCAGTTGGCATGGTAATACCCTATAAAGAAACAATTCTGGGGGGACACAGGGCAAGGTGGAAATTATAAAGACGGAGAATAAGCCCTTGATGGAAGATGCAAAATTTTTGCCTGGCTTTTAACTTTTCTCTCACATCCAAATTTGTGGCTTCAAGAGAGTGAAGCAGGTAAAAGGGGAAGGATATAGTATCATTGTACCTGAACAGATTAAGCAGGGGAAAGTGGCAGTTGTAGCATGTGCCAAAGTGGCCTTCCATGGTAATATACTTCATGAGAATGAGGCAAACATCATTCCATGGGCTAGGTAGCTCCTCCCTTTTAAATCCTCCATGGATTAGAATTGAAACCTCCATTTTATTGAAGAATCTCGCCTTGCCAGAGTCATTGCGGCTCTTCGTAATCTTTTTCCACTTCTTCCTCTTTGTGGAAATCCTCGTAGCCTGGGCTATAACTTCTTCATTTACCTCGAATTTAATACCATTTATAGTAACTTTGCATTGAGTCCAAGTTTTAACCAGCTACATGGAGATAATTTCATCACATCCCCCCATAGCTTCCATGAAGGGATACAACCCACCCTGCTTTAGATAGGTTACCACACACTGGTTTTTGAGAAAACCTGTCTCAATCATGGTGGGTTCCACCCTAACCATATTGCTTCCCATATGAGAGCTATAATCAGGAATAACCTCAATCTGTATCTCCACTGACATTCCACCCTTCACTCCTCCATCCAGCACTCTTAGAACTAGGGTCTTGTGGAAGCTACCAACACAGAACCAGAGGCCAAAAATACACAAGACGAAAAACTAGTTGGGAATAAAATCCATTTTTTTAATGAAATGGCAAGTACCGGTCACAAGGTTAGCCAGAGTAATTGCAGAGTTTTTGCGTATCCTTAAATGATTTCCTTTCCCATAATTAATGCTACACTTAACCTCATCCATCTTTTCAAGTGCTCTCGACCTCATGTTTTTCTCCACGTCAGTTTCAAATTTGAAAAAGCCCATACTTTTTCGTAAATTGGAGTTAAGAGCCCATCTTTTTAGACTTTTAAAAACATTAAAATCCTTTCCCATAACTTTTTTAAAATTTGAATTCTGCCCAATCCTCATAATTTTATCCACCGCCTCTCCCATCCAATCAAAGTCGACCTTGTACTCCATAAGTTAAATGTTTTCATTTTCAACAAGCAAGGCAATTTTTTTGGAAAGGGAGCCCAAGTTTCACCAGCATCTAAGACCTTGTTGATTAAGCCTTGTGGCTGCCAGCTTGTCAGCAACAACATTTCCCTCCCAGAAAATGTGTTGTAATTTAAACTCGTCAAATTTGGGGAGCAGCGACCAGATGTCCTGCAGTAGATTAGACAGCCTCCAACCAGCTTTAAAGTTTCCCTTAACCATCTCAATAATGATTTTGGAGTCCCACTCTATGACCAGTCTTTTAACTCCCAGGGTAACAACCACCTTTAGGCCCCATAAGAGGGCAAAGATTTATGCCTTGTTATTTCACCCCAATCCAAGATTTATAGCATAAGAAATGATCATCTTGCAACTTTTGTCATGAAAGATACCTCCTGTCGCAGTAGATCCATTGGAGGCAGCTCTGTCAAAGTTCAATTTGGTGAAATTTTCCTCTGGGGGAGACCATTTGGTATTCTGTCTTGCCAAAACCTTGGAGCAGTCGAACTCATAGAAGGAGGGAGGAAATTTCCAATCCTTAGCAATCAAACAGTCAAAACTCTTGGGGGGGGGAGGGGGGATTTCTAATGGCAGGTAGAAAGGTTGTCCTTTAGCAGATTCATAGCCAGTCTTGCCATCCCATCAGCATCTCTTTCCTCCACTCTGAATACCCAGTTATTCATTTCCTTCCAAAGGCTCCAAAAGATATGCGGGGGTAATAGCCTCCAAAGGGTGTTGATAAGTGGGTGCTTCACGAGGTTCCCCCAGTTGCAAATGAATTGGTCCAAGTCCTCAATGAAGACCTAATTCAGTCTCATAATACTTATAATTTTGGGCCAGACCAGAGTCGCGTAAGGATAGTAAATGAGAATGTGGTTGATAGATTCTGCATGTGTTTTACATAGAGCACATCTATTGACTAAATGTACCCCCCTTTTCTGGAGATTATCTAACGTAAGAATTTTACCATTAAGGATAGTCCACCAGAAGAAATTGATCTTGGGGATTAATTTGGGAATCCAAACTTTCCCCCAGCTCTTTTCATCTGCCACAATCTTTAAGTTGGTTAGATAAACAAATATCACCATTATTTCCCTCGAATTGTTATGGCACCAAATGGATTTGTCTTTAGCCCAAGATATAGGAACCCATACGCCTTTAATAAGCTTCTAAATTTCTTTTATATAAGGTAGTACTTGAGTCTTGTCCTGAAAAACATCAGCGAGTGCTTTCCATTTCTTACCTTGAGAGATGTAATCACTGACTTTACTTCCAAAGTGAGAAATCAATCTATCCTTGATGAGACCAAACTTTTCCTATCCCAGGGGTTTTCCCCTCACCCACCAATCTTCCCAAAAATGGATTTGGGTGCCATTTCCAACCATCCATTTTAGACCTTTGAAAAGACTTCCTTTACTTTTATAAATAAAATTCTAGATTTTTGAGCTTGAGGGAAGACTTTTCCTATAGGGGAATTTTTTGTTATAGAAGTATTTGGCCTTCATAATTTTGCACCACCCAGAGGTTCCTCTAAAGAGCTGCTAGCCTATTTTAGAAATGAGAGCTTTATTCAGGTCCTTGATTTTTCTCACGCCCAATGCTTCGACCAGCTTTGGTTGATAAACAGTGTCCCAGTTGACCAGGTTCATTCTAGCCTTTTGCTCCCTCCCAGACCAAAGGAAGTTTCTCTGGATTTCTTCCAGCTTCTCCGTAGTTATGTCATTTATTTTGAAGAGGGACAAGAAATAAACAAGAATACCTTGGAGGGTAGCTAAGAGTAATTGGAGTTTCCCAGCATTACTAAGAACCTTACCTTTCCAACCTGCCAGCCTTTTTTGCATTTTCTCCATAATGGAGTTCCAGAATTCATCAGTGACTTCATTCACCATGAACGGGAGACCAAGATAGGTATCCGGGAGTGAAGCTCCCTTACATCCCAGGAAATCCATAATTATTGTCTGCATTCTCAATTTAGTGTTGAAGAAGTAAATTTTGCTTTTGTTGTAATTGATCACTTGGCTAGACGCCAAAGCATATTTGTTCACGAGGAGTTTCCACTCTCTAGCTTCTCTAATGCAGGCTCTTCCAAAGAGAAATGTATTATCTACAAACTATTATAGAACTTCTAGGGTAAGAGTGGAGGCCAGTTTAAAACCAACAATAGATCCAACTCTTTCCATCCTTAGTAAGTTCTAAGCCAGAACCTTTGCCACCAGAAGGAAGAGGTATGGGGATAGAGGCTCCCCCTGGCGTAATCCCCTTTTTGGAGTAAAGGATCCCTAGAGTGTGCCATTGACTAGCACAACAAGGTCAACTATTTCCACCACCACCTTGGAGAAGCCATTGACTTTGGAAACATATGATTGTTATTTTAATTTTCTTTATATATTTTTCCATGGACAAACATGTAGTTTCGAAGAGGTTTAACCACCTTTACTAGGGCCTAATTTATGCCATATATAACTAATTCTTAAATAGCACCCATCATCTATGTCCCACTCTACCCCATAACCATTCTCCTTACAATTACCAAAATCCTCCTTACCTTAGTAGCTCCAGGATAATAAAAAATGCCTTCAAAGATGAGGCTCTATCATTCTCTTATGCCATTTCATTTTACAATGTACTTGTCTATTCCTCAAAGTGATAAAAATCATGCTAGGGGGTGATCCACATCCATTGGTGGTTGACATTGGCCCCAAAATGACATCAAAAAATGATAGAAAACCCACTAGTATCCTGGTAGTTCTAGTCAAAAGAATCCTAGTGGTAAGAGAAAGGATATCAATAAGTCTCTTGAAAAATTAGAATATCCCTACTAGTTCCCATTCACTTACCATTGAAATCACATGCATCAAGCTTGCAAAGGAGGATGAAAAAACTCATTAGGTGTATAGAGGTTAGCAAGGTTGGAAAATGATAATGTTGTTACCAAGATTAATACAGATATAGAAAAAAACCTACTTGAAGATGATACTAATGAATAGTCACAAAACACTACTTTTAGTGGAGAAGAAACTAAGATCAATGGATAAACTCATGAGGAGCAATGTTACTTGAGGACTCTTTCCATTTCCCCTGGGTGAGAAGCAATTCAATAAGGTGCACAATGTTTTGAATATTCTCATGGCCTATGATGATGATGATGATGATGAGGAAGAGGAACAAAATGTTTGTGGAGAAGCTGGTCAATGTGTCCTAGGATTGACATGTGATAGTTTTAGAGTTGGAAGATTGAAATTCCAAGATTGACAATTTAGAGACCCACAATAACTGTGTCCAATATGAAATAAATAGAGACTAGATTAAACACCTTTAGAATTATTTTGGGAGTCTTGTTAGGATAAATAAGAAAAAATGTAGAGGGCTATGATAAGGGCTATGACAGTGAGGAGAATGATACAGAGGAAGAAGAGGACGAGGCAAGCTCCAATGAGCAAGAAAGAGGAGAAATCCAAAGGAAAGAAGAGTGGTCCTATTGGGAAAAAGGATTTGGACCATATTCTTAAAGAATGGAGCTTCATTTTCTAAATGCCTTTTAATTTTATTTTAGCAGTCTTCTTGTTTACTATCAACTATCTTTAGAGTCATAATACCTATCAAATATAATTAAACATGCGCTAAAGTGGACCAAGGACTTATTAACAATTATTCTTTTTAATAGATTTCATTTTAAAATATTTAGAATATTGGAAATCTATTGGGATTTCTATTTGATCCATATCATAAAACTAATGTTTAAAGATGCAATGTGAATTTAAGAAATAATACATACAATTTTTCTATGTAAAATTTCGAGAAGGCTTTAAACTAAATTTAGAGGTCATTATATAACTACTTCATTTTACTACTATGAATATTTGTACCAATAATTGGATGGAGGCTTGGACTCTCTTTTGGCTCTTAAGAAATCTTTTGAGTTTTCTTGGTGAAAGAAAACTTGTGAGTTTTGGATTCAATACTATTAGTGGCCATTTTGAATAATGGCTGATTTTAAGAATCCTATAGGACATTAGTCTCTTACGTTGAGCCAATTCTTCACATTTCAAAATTTTATGAATCAATCTCTTCTACTCATATTTGTCAAGAATGAAACAATGTTGTAAAAAGTTTGCCTTAATGAGCCTTTGATGTTAATTATACATGAAAGGTCACAATTGAACATTCTTTTTTTTATGCCTAATCTTTTTAGTTTGCAAAACTCTATAGTGATTTGTTTTAGTTCAGTTTTATGTCCATTATAATTTTTCTTGTCTCTTTCTACTTTTGCTCTTAAAATTCAAATGATACTCATAACTGCCTAAAAATTTCTGTAAAATCCCTTAAAATTAATTTTATTATAGTATACATTATTTATCTTATTAAAAAATAAACTAAAAAGTTCTCCTGTATAAAGTAGGCGGATATGGTCAAGTACCAATATTTGTGACTATTGAATTATTCAAAGGCATTTCATATTTCTTACTGGAATACTCAAACTATTGCATCATATATCATATATAAGATTTGCTTCAATTTGTTAGGCCAACATAGAGATCGAAGCATTATTGAAAATGGGAAACGCTAAATCTTAACCTAGTTTGGGATGCAGATGAAACTTTAGACTGGTTTAGAAGTATCCCAGTTGGTGCGTGCATGTGTCCATTTGGGACATTTGGGACTGAAATATGAGGCTGCGACCCTGGAATTCAGGAGCTCGACTATTGGAGCAAAATTCACGCAGCGGGGTGCCTTGTATTGGTTGATAGATGCCCCTCGGCTTAGGGCATAATCCATCAATTCATCAAATGTCCCACTATCTACTATTTTTATCTCCAGAGGACCAATAGATTTGTCAGCTGCCCTCCCTTGTCTGTACACTGAATTTAAATTCTCCTCCACAGTGAGACAACACTGCTGCAACACCTCACCGGGCACTTCCATATGGACTGAACTGTTGAGCTCCCAAAAAAGGACATAATGCCCCGGAATGCTAGATACGTCTCCGTAACTTGTGTATTCGATGAGCCGAGCACCATAACTCTCCAGATGCTTGGTTGCTTTGTCCACAGCGTTTTGGAGCTCCACTTCATCAGTTTTGTCCGAGTCAATGCTCAACATCACATTTTTCCGGCACACAAATTGAAACTGCGGCGCTGAGTTGTGGAAACCGGTAACCCTAAGCACATCTCCTACTCTGTAACGATACAGCCCTGTATAGTAACAAGGAAAATAGATATGTTGATAATTAAGACCAGCCCTGTATAGTAACAAGGAAAATAAATATGTTGATAATTAAGACATAAGGATGATCAATTATGAAACATTTTAGGTTTGTAAAATGAAACATTTTAGGTTTAGAAAATGTTCAGAAAATAATCATATCTTGTTAGTTTATATTTTTCTAACATCGTACCTGCGTATGTTGTTACCACAAGTTCATATTCTTCACCGACTTTGACGTCAGCAAGCTCCACAAGCTCTGAATATCCGGGCGCCTGTGGGTGATTATTGGTGTTTTCCTTGTCATTATTGCGGCTGAGGGGAAGAAACTCGAAGTAGCCCATGTTGGGCATGATTGTGTACGAGACTTCTGATGGTTTGGTGACCGGATGGAGATTGAGGCCGAAGTAGCACTCGGAGGAAGCGTACATCGTACACAACTGAGGGAGGCCGCCACTGTAGAAATCAATGGTGGGAATGTACTGGGCCATGGCGCCTGTCACGATCACTTCCAGGTACTTTGTGTTGGGCCACAGCCGCTTGATTATTCCCTCCCATGATTCCTTCGAGCACTCCCTCTCCATCAGATCTGCCAGCTCAGGATCCGGATTCAATATGTTCATCACCGCCTCCCTTAACGAAGGATCTCTCACGTCTTCCTCGCTCGGGCTTCCCTTTCGAATGTCATGGCAAAGTGACCGCCAGTGCTGTTCAAGGAAACGAATTGCTCTGAGCAAGCCGGAAGCGAAGACAGCTCCCGCTCTGAGAACTTGCCTGTGTTGGGCAAGGCCGCAGAGGAGTTGAGCGTACATGCTCTGGTGAGAATCGGGGCACAAAATGGCCTCCGTGGGGCTTGTGTACACATTGTACGGATCAAATGGCTTTTCCCTAAAGTGGCGGCTCTTGTAGTAACTCGTTAGGACTGGACGAGCTACTAGTCCTCCAGGAGTCTTCGTTTCAGATTTGATGAAAAGGAAATACATACCTTTCCCCTTTTCCAGCCCCTTTATGTACCTGTTCCACACCACATTAAAATCCTGCTCTTGTTTGGAAGTTTACATACATTAATGTCTTCAATTAAGGGAGGAAACGCTTACTGGTTCATGACAGGCATGAGAAGGCTGTAAAGAAGCGCCCTTCGGTCCCATTCCTCTTCGATTGTGGGCATCAGTTTGCGTTCACCGGCGGATGTCCCGGAGCTATTATACCAATTCAGATCACAGAAATCAAACTCTCAATTAAGCTACCAACCCTAGAAACATCGAATTAACAAACATAAAAGCATAGCTAAATATATATCTGTTTATATTACAATTTTGCAGTTTATTTACCTGGTTAGAAATTCCGAGACTGGATAAGAAGCGAGAATGGGAGACTTGTCCCCATTAGCGATTCGCACAATATAGGGCTGCAGATCCTCGTACTTAATGACGGGCAAGAGTTTTTTGAAGGACTCCCTATCAGTGCGACCGTTGAGCTCATAGCGCTTTAGGTATTCTGTATGAGCGTTCCTCGTCAAAATCTCGGAAAGCACTTGAGCCTGAACCTGATCGGCATTTACGGTGGCATTCTCAATGAAATCCAGAGCTTTCTTATCATTATCGCTGAGGATCGAAGCGTTGTCACTAAGCATAGCTTCGGACATACTGATTCTTATGACAACCCTAAAATGTATATATCCTTAAGGAGCTGGATGAAGACGAGGATGTGAGGGAAAGAGGGAAACTAGAGAGACTCAAACCCTACATTTGAGTAATGTGTGAGGAAGGCGTTGTAAAAGGGCTGTATTTATAGGTGTTTTCAGGCCATGGCGTGAGTCCCAACCGTCCTCGGGCATATCCCCAATTTCACTACAGACATTTTGTTGGAGACGCACGCTGGATATCCCGTATCTCGAAAAAGTTAAGCGGTATTGCTTAAAAATAAAATAATACAATCCACTTTATATTTCCGAGGAATCCACTTTATATTTTCGAGGATTGCTCATATTTTAACCACTTTTATTAATCAAATTTTAGATTAGAAATCTTTCTATTTGGTATCGATTTCAAAGGTTTAATATGGAGAATTGGTATCCATATTCAATTTTATTTATATTTCATATTTTTAATAATGTAATATTTTTTCACAATTATTTTAGATTTTCAGTATAAATTGAAAAATTGAATTTTTTAATTCAAATTTTAATAATTATGAATATTCAAAATTTAAATACAAGAATATTTACACTATTTTCTTATGTATTAGTATAGATTCCATAATCACATCAATGTAAAAGATATTGAGGTTAGTCTTACTATATTATTAGTTACATAAGTGTCTTCAAATTGATATTTATTTGTATCTTGAGGTAGAAATATTTATGTTTGTATGCAAATATATAGAGTTAGACAGATGGGATAAATTTGATGAATAAAATTGAAATATTATCATAATATTGTTCATCATATATATATAGTTTAGTTGAAGAAGTCCTTACCCTTTTTGAAAAGTGCATTTCAATGTGCAAAACATGAATGTCACAATAAATAGAACATAGAAAAGGCATATTGAAATCACACCTATATCCTAAGGTGTTGATGGAATCACAATTCCTAGACCATAGCACACACTTCCCTAGTGCATGAAAAAGAGATAAAAATTTGAAGATCTTTATTTTCCCTTTGAATAGAGTGTTTGAAACACAATCCTTTGATTTGAGAGAAAATAGAGAAACCTCCATGGTAACTAGCTAGTGGTGCCATGTAAGGAGAAGAATACTTCACCAAATGGGTTGACGGTAAATTATTAAGTGTTGCACTGAACCAAAGAATTATTTAGTAATAATAGAACTAAAACTTAAAAAAATCAAACCATGAATTAGGGAAGACACTACAAAAGAGATTAAATAAGGCACAGGAACTGGAAGTGGGAAATTCAGTGAAAAAAGAGTTTTTTTCTCATTATCCAACATAGGGATCTTCGGAAACAATATAAGGCGACTAGGGAGGGAGAGAGGTCATTCAATAATTATGTAGAAATTTTATTATATTTTTATTAAAGGAGATATATGATTTTTGAAATATTAATATAAGATTTATAGACAAGTTATTATATTTATGTTATTATGTTTTATTGGTTTGTGATGTAGATATATCTAAGTTTTATTTAAAAACTATTAATTTGGTTAAAAAAGACATGTTATATATACTTTCAATATCATATATAAACCATCTTATTGAAATATTTTTTTCTAGACATGTACTATAATGACATCATAAATCATACCGTGGTCTTATTAATGAAAAAATCTTTTTTTTTATCTTAAAATAAATTTTTAAATGTTACTATTAATATATTTTATAGAGGTAATAAATATATTATTAAATAAAATAGAAAAAGATAATATTAAAGATAATTATTGACATTTGCTAATCAATTTTAAAGAAAAGTATTTTTCAATTTTTTAGTTTGCATAATATTAATAATAATTTATTTTTCTGTTAAGAATATCATTTGCAAGTATAATTATCCTTCTGTCTACATCGTAAAAAAAATGTTTGAAGTTGAATCTAATACATGTATAAATATGATAGGATGTAAAAAAATATACATACAGAGAATATAAACATGAAAAATATAAGAGGTGGATATGAAGAATTATGAAAACAAATATTAAAAAATTATAATACGATTTAAAAGTATTGTTTAAAATTCTATGAACATGAATATAATATATTTTTTTCCTTTCTCTCAACCATTAGATTAGGAAAAGATCCCCTTCCATTATTAGGGTTTCTATGCTACAGTCCATTCAACTTTGGGTGTTTCTTAGGGTCATAGGAAGGGCCCCGCTTATTGGTCGCATAATACTTGTGAAAATCTTTTGAATGATGAGGATACTACTTCCTTATAGGGTTGCCTTGTCCTATTCTATGAACCCTATGGTGACTCCTTTTTCATTGATCTCTATTCCTAATCCTTTGACTACTTATGCTTTCATCCAATCTTCTTCAGCATACATTGGGTTCCCTTTTACGACATTCTTCTATTGTTCCCCCTTCATGTGGTTTTTTCCCTCCTCAGGGAAGCCTTCCTCTCTCTTCCCATGCTTGTTTGAATTTGGATTCCTCCATTGCCTATATTTTGGGCTATAGATGAAGGAAAGGGCATGCGATTCTTTTACCCCTCTTCCTCATGTCAAGTAAGAGTGTCTTTTTATTTAAGTTTGAGACCTTTACTTTCTATCAATTGAGGCTTTGGTCGAAAGGATAATCTTTTAGTTCTCTATGGTTTCTTTGGTAGTTTTACACATTGTGATATTCTTACTTTCTATCCAGTTGGATGTTATGTATAAGGGTTTGGGTTCTATCCCAATTTACCTAAAAAGACATTATAGTTTTTTTAATAATAGAAAAATGATAAAATGAATATTAGAACTATAAAATAATTAAATCAATGTATTTTTGTTGACTTGGCAAGGGAAGGACGTTAATAACCGGCCATGCTAACTTCATGCACCTAGAATTCCTGAATCATAAGTCACATTTCGAGAATATTTTGGCTGTAGCTCCATATGTGAGTTAAGAGCTTAAAGCTAAGGTTTTGGCTACTTGGTATTCATGAATCTCTATGTAGACACCGTCAAACATAGAGTGGTGAAAAAAAATGGTCTTTTCAAAGTGTCACCCGATACCCACTATGTTATTGCACCAATAATCATTTACTCAAAATTGTCAGTACTTGTAACCAAATTTCTTAGTAGTCGTCACAAAATGTCCAATAGTGCTGCACAAATGGGCCAATTACCAACCAAAAAAGGTAAAAAATGATCGGCTATTAGTACATGTGTGATCGACTATTGATACATGTGTTTTCATTTTTTGGGGTCCTTTAGTATTACTAATTAGAGACTCAACATACCAAAAATATCAGGATTATTGAACGCCTAACGACCACTAACTTTCCCTTAGTAACCTTTTTTCCTTAGAAAGGGAAATTTGGAATTTTAATCATAGCAGATAGGATACATATATTATTTAAGTTCTTCGAGGAGGCACCTCTTCAATAAATAAGAGCACAAGGTAGTTTCATATATCGATTATAGAATAATTCCAATCAAAATAGACAAAGATTAAGGGTTGGTGATTGTCGGGAAGGACAAGAATTTCAACGGCGTGGCAGAGATTGAAAACTGAAGACAAGCAAAGGGGGATGAACCCATAGAAGGTGGACTCACCAAATACACAAGAGCCATGGGACACCACGCAACTCCGACAATAGACGGTCGGATTTAATACAACAGGAATATATATTAACTTTTCTTTCTGCTGTATATTTTAACACGATCATACCGACCGTGGTGGGCCACACCTGTCCCCTAGTCCTAGAATATTCTGCCGGCCTTGCGTTTGCAGCGATTAAAGCAAAGGTGTTCAATAAATATTATCCCATGCCTGCTACCTATGTTATTTAACGTTTTCTAATATAATTCAACGGTTATATATAATTATTGATGGTCCAAAATAATTTTTCTATATTATTAAATTGGGCTACTTCCATAAAGTAGTGTATGGCAATAATAT
>MU224803.1:1187709-1199486 GCA_018584345.1 Thuja plicata | reverse complement strand
TATATATATAATTCACTTTTGTTTTAATAATGTTTTTAATATTAAATTATATTTTTAAATTTATAAATAATATTTTAATATTTATTCTTATCATTAAATTATAGTTTATTTATAAAAAAATGATCTACATTGATCAATTGACAAGACTTGGATCAATGTGAGTATGACAATTATCTACTCATCCATATACATACTATAGTCTAAAGACCGCCTCTTAACAAGCAACTTCAAATAACTACCTTGCTTCTCCAATGACAAAATGGAGAAGGGATTCCTACTACATCCTATAGTCCCTACTGTACTAACTTAACAACCTCTTATTGAATTATCATATTTACTAATTTAAATCTTACAGAATGATATATATTAGATCAAAATTCAAATCCCCCAATGAACACAAAAAAATGTCAATCATTATGAATTCAACTCAATAACCACTATAAGAACTAGTTTCTCTTATACATATAGAGATAATGTAATACATCCTCTTCTATCTATTTTTTGACGAGAATTAAAGAATTGGAGTTTTCTTTAATCTCATACCTTTCTTTCTAGCTAGGTTTGCATAATGACAATTTGCATACATCAACAACTCGTCAAAGGGATGAACTCTAGATCGGTGTAGCCACAATAGGAGGGACCTCAATCAGATCTATGTGAACCATGCAACAAGAGTCACACAAAACAAACAACAAATAATAAATGAGAGATATTCTAGATTAGCCTTCGCATTGTCAGAAAATCATTTACAAATGTTCTACAACATGCAGTCTTCCATGTCAGGCATGTAGGTCTGATTAAACAATGAAGTCATATCTGCTAACCTTTAAGAGGTTATCTTATTATTCTTCTCTAGATCTAACTGGAACTAACTCCTCTAAGAAATAATTACAACAACTTATAAAGCCTTCAGAAGCATCAAGTCGATCAAAGAAAGATTACATTCTCCATGAACGAGAAAATGTGATACAAATATTGGTCATGAACCAAATCATAAAGATTTCCCTCAAATAGATGAAACATGACATGTGACCGCAATGGTGTGTCGAACACAAGTGTAGTAACATTGAGAAATGAGCCATGAAACTTCATCGGTCAGTCAGGAAATTCCTCTACAAGATTAGAAAACTCCAATTAACCATTAGAACATGAAGAACACATAGAACCCACAAAGAATCCACAAGATCTTAACCGTGAAGTAAAAGCTCAAGGTGAAAACCTAGGAAATGGTGCAACATGATGCCAGGAACACTCCATGAGGTGCGCAACACTAAAAGATCCAAACTAAAGGAATCCTGAAATAAAAGTAGAGACTATACAAATAGGAAAACATGAAGCAAATATTTTTGGTTGATGTAAGATTGTCAAGAACCCAAGATGCTCCTACTTCAGACACCTGGGGTTATTTTAAATTTGATCCCCTAACTTTGGTGGGGCTAGATTACAACCAAGATGGACAACCTAAGCCTGAGAAATCCATGAAGAATATTTTTCTAGTTTGTCTTTCTGTTTGACAAGATATTCTTTATACTGCTTCCCCCTTGTACTTCTTCCAGTCCATCTATCCAAAATTTCTTGTATCATTTTCATTTCCTTCTTAGGATATTTCTGCTCCACATATGATCCATCTCTCTCACTAAAATATGACTCATGATACTCATAGAAATCTATAATATTGAGTATAGGCAATATGTCCATGCCATCTTGCAAGTCAACTTCATATGCATTCCCTGAATGAAATCTCCTTAAGATCTCACATGGTCTAAACATCCTCATCTTCATCTTATTGTGTGTGGCAACATGTAATATACCTTTCTTCAAATATACCATCAATTCATCACATACTCAAAATTCCTTTACACCCTTGTTTTTATTAGCTCTCTCCTTATACTTGTGATTCACTTTCTCCAAATTCTCTTTCACTTGAATATTCATTTCATGTATTCCGTGAATTCCTCTCCTTCTCCACTCCTCTTAACTTCCTAACTGATATCCCTTAATTATGATACTCCTTTAGGATTCATCCCCTTGACTATCTCAAATGGTGTCTTTCTAGTAATCCTATTGACTAAATTATTATATGTAAACTCTACTTGTGCTAGGGCTAAATCCCAATTACATGTCTTCTCTCCAACCAAACATATTAACAAATCTCTCAAGCTTCTGTTCACAACCTCTATTTTTCCATCTTCCCATGGACGAATTGTAGAACTAAACTTCAAATCAGTATTCATCTTCCTCCAAAGTGTTCTCCAAAATAAAACAACAAATTTTGGTTCTCTTTCAGAAACTATGCTTCTAAGTAATCCATGCAATCTCACAACTTCTCTTAAAAATAAATCATCTACATGTACTGCATATGTAGTCTTCTTTCAAGGTATAAAATGTGACATATTGGAAAATTTATCCACTACCACCAATATAGAATCATTTCCTCTTTGTGTCTTTAGTAACTCAAGTATGAAATCCATGCTAATGTCTTCCCAAGGTATAGCTGGTACTATCAAAGGTCTATACAATCTAGTATTCTAAAAAGTTAAGAAACTTGACAAACTCTACAACCCTAAAAAAACTTTCCTTGCATGCTTATGAATCTGAGGCCAAAAGTAATTCTCACTAACCAAATCCATTGTGTTGTCACTGCCAAATTGTCCATCTAATTGTCCATAATGCTTTTCCTTAATCATATTTTCCTTCATTCAGAACATAGGTATACACAACTAAATTCCTTTGAATAACATTCCTTCCTGAATGAAATAGTCCAACTATTTTCTTCGTCCCATAAAAACATGTTCTCTACAAGATTTCCAATTCTATACAATATCAAGTTCTTCCTCATACAAGTTCTTCAACTCATCAAATCCAAACACCTCAACTCTCATCTCTGTCAACAAATTACTTCTTCTACTTAAATAATGAACAACCTTATTTGACATACCACTCCTATGGTTCAACACAAAAGAATAACTCTCCAAGCACTCAACCCATCTCATGTGTCTCGAATTCAACTTAACTTGACTATTCAAATATTGCAATGCTTGATGATCATTGTATAACACAACCTCCTTAGGCAATAGGTAATGTATGATGAACTATAACTGATTGAATGTTTTAAAATGATAAGTTAATGATCACCGAGCTGGAGAAAGTAAATGCAATACGATAAACCAGTTAATTTACTGTATTTTCATTGATGCCAACTATATATAATATGATTCATCATATATACATATTGTCATAGACTTCAAGAAATAAAAGAGATAAATTTTATGTTATCGGTAAACATAAAAAAATCCCATATACACCGAGTGATAGTAAACAATGATGGACTGTGCACATCAACAGACAGAGAACCCTGAGAAGTCACAGTGTATACCGAGCATCGCAACACAAGGCATAACTAAAGGTAATGCCCAAGGACAAGTGGACTCAATGACCAAGAAAACTAAGAGTTGATAACAGATCAGAACTCTACTTAGGAAATGAAAAAATAGTTAGCTGGAAGGAGATATAATTAGAGTTAATTGATTGATTGATTTTTTTTTATTGACTAGTTGAAATAAATATTTATAGATAGTTGTATTCATAGTTGTCAAGGAGAAATCTATGAAAAAAACTAAAGCAAAGCTTTAAATATTAAAGCAATGCATGGCGATAATTACGGATCAAGGAAGCAATCTACATCAAGAACAAGAAAGACAAGGAGATTGAACGGTGAAATCATGTCTATATAAAGAGACAAGTAATTCATTATGAAAGAACAAGAATGCTAAATATAATTTTGGTGAAGATAGAAGTCTTCATTCAAATCTTATCATACAGGGTGAAGAACATAGCCAAGAATTCTACAGACCCCAAGCAACAGAGAAGCAACAACATTCACCGAGCAGAAAGAAGAAAGAGGGGAGCATAGGAACATAAGAGAAAATTTATCAAAAATTTATTATGGACTTACAATAGATCTTAAAATATGCAAAGTAAAGTTGTATTGTTGAACATATCATTTAGTGTTTCAATTTAACCATTGATTCAAAAAATCTCTTAACTGAGTTGGATTTAACAATCCTTAATGTATTAAGATACTCAAGGGTATCAAAAAAAATTTCTAAATCCTCTAAGAAGGTCACACTTAATGGTGTGTTTGTAACCTTTAATAGGGTTGGCTCTTCACCGAGCTCACTTCAAAAGAGTGAAAATTTTGGGTTACCGGTCCCAAGTTGTTTTTCCCTTAATAGGGTTTCCATGTTAAAAATCCATGTGTCAAATGTGTATATGGTTTATTTCCTTGATGTTTTTATTTACACATTACTAAAATAGGATTATTTACTACTATTTGGTAAAGGCTAGGAAAATATAAACTGCTATTCGATAAAGACTAGAAAAGGATAAATAGTATAATCATCGAGCAATATATATATTTAATAACATTACTTAAAGGCATACATCTTGTAGGAATATAGATAAATAGAGGTATTATATATGTGATATAAGTTTTTTTTGGATTGTAGGATTAATTTTTGAGGCCACTGATTCACCCTCCCCCCTCTTAGTTATTTTTACAATGTATCCACTTCTTCAAGTCTTGAATTATGGCATTGAACTCCTCAGTATAAACTAAATAGCTTCTCCTTATACCATTCAACTTCTCACTGAAATGAGAAATAGGTCTACCTTCTTGAGTTAGTACTTTTGTAATTATATTTCTACTTGCATCACAGTCCACTTGAAATACCGTATTGAAATTAGGTAAAGCTAACAGAGGTTGTTCAATCACATTTTGTTTTGAACAATTCAAAAATCCTTTTTTCTCTATGTGTCCACTTGAATTCCTTTCTATTTCATGTCATTGTCTTAGCCATAGCACTACATACTCAACTTAAATTTCTAATTAAATTTCGGTAGAAACTAGCTAGTCCAGGAAATGATCTTACCTCTCCAATGTTTTTTGTTGTATGTCATTCAAAAATTTCTCTAGCTTTCTCAGGATCCATATTCAATCCTTTTGTAGATATCACAAATCCCATGTATAATAATTCTTCCTTCATCAAACTACACTTCTTAACATTGATCAACAACTTCTCCTCTCTCAACCTCTGCAAGACTTGTCCTAAATGCAACAAATGTTCTTCTTTTGTTTTACTAAAAATCAGAATGTCATCCAAATACATGTAATAAAAAACTTTGCCAAGAATTCCTTCAATACCTCATTCATAAATCTCATAAAATTAAGTGTTGCATAAGTCGATCCTTAAGGCATCACCAACCACTCATACATTCATTCATTTGTCTTCAATGTAGTCTTCCACTCATATCGTTCTTTGATTCTGATTTGGTGATATGCACTCTTTAAGTCTATCTTTTTGAAATATGTAGCTCCACTCAGACATTCCATTATGTTATCCATTCTAGGAAAATGAAATATGTACTTTACTATGATCATTTTTATAGTTCTAAAATAAGTACACATTCTCCATTGTCCATCCTTCTTGGGTGCTAATAATGCAAGCACTACACAAGGACTTAAACTCTCTCTGATGAAACCTTTCCTCAATAATTCTTTAACTTTCCTATTCCATTCTTCATTCTATGTAGGTGTCATCCAGTGTGTAGGTTTTCTTGGAAAAATAGTTCCATGGATTAGATCCATGTAATAACTTATACTCCTCACATGTGATAATCCATCGGGCACATTATCCTAAATTATGTCTTCATATTGTGTCAGTAATTCTTTCACATCCTTAGGTTGTTCCTCTTCTGATTCCAAATCACACTTCTTAGGGATCAAAGGATAACACATATTGCCACTTTTCAAACCATCTAAGAATTTCCTTCCTTCAATCAAACAAACTCTAACACACTGGTACAAATTTCACTCTTAGAGGTCTCCATCAAAGGCAACAACACTTATTACACCTCATTTGCAAAAATGGTATACCTATTCTTTCATCCATCATGCGAAGATTTCCTATCATATTACCATGGTCTACCCAATGAGATATGACACAGATATATAGGCATAATATGACAAACAACTTCCTGTGATAATATCCTATCTTTAATTTCACTAAACTTTGTTCACTTACCAATACATTATTGTCATATTTTATCCATGCTATCTTATAGAGTTTTGAATGCTTCAATATTTTCAACTTTAACTTGTTCCCCATCTCCACAGAGGCTAGGTTATCAAAACTACCACCATCAATGATAATTTTGCAACATTTTCCTTCAACTATTGATCTTGTCTTCAACAATATTTTCCTCGGAAAATAATCTTGATATGCCACTTCATGACATAGGGCTCTTATCACCATTACAGATTATTCATCCTCTTAGTGATTTAAATATTCAATAGGCTCTTTCTCCAAATAAGAAAATAAACACTTATCCTCTTTCATCTTTTTTTAATTACCTTGAGTAGACTCAAAGTCTCAGTGTCCTTGTCCACCACATTTTAAACGAGATCCTCTAAAAAATATTTTTTCATCTCTCCCATAGCTACTTGACACACCACCTCTAATGAATTTTTTTTCATCCCTTCGGTATGAACTCTCTTCTTTGAACTCTGACTTTATCTTGTTTAGATCAATAGCAAGACTTCCTCCGAAAGAAAATGTTCTTCCTCTCTAAAATATTCAACCTCCTCCTCTTTGTATTTTTTTTTAATGTATTTTGTTCAACTTTTATTCATATTTTAGGGCATGTTGATAATATTCTTCCCCACTCTACAACTTAACCAAAATGATCTCATCTTAAATAGATGTCCTAAAACCATTAAGATACCTTACAACCCTTTAAAAATTATCATATGTGTGACTAGATCTTATATCTAACCTATCAAATTTGTCGATATACTCCTTCACACTAAGATCCTTGTACTTTAGGTTTTGCAACTTCCTAAATAACCTTACTTGATAATAAGTAGGTATGAACTTAGCCTTCAGTATGTTCACCATCCTATCCCCTGATTTAATATTTTATTTTCGTCTTCTATATGTATTAGTTTGAAAATTTTTCCCCCATAAGGATGCATGTCTTCTCAAATTTGTGCAAGTATACTTAACCTTCTTATTATCATTTGTACCCTCATAATCAAAGTTTTTCTCCATCTTTGTGATCCAATAAATAAATTCATCTATATCCAAGTTGTCATTAGAATAAGGTAGATTGAAATGTGGTCTTGCATTTACCCTAGTTAGGGCTCTAAAAGATCTATCATATCCTTGATCAAGCTTAGGTTTCTCTTGACATCCTTTAGCTACTTCTTCATTTCTTTCTTCCTTTTCATTAATTATATCTTTAATGTGTCGACCTCTTCTATAGGTTGTTTATAGAGCTTCTAACCTAGGTGGAATTTGTCTCAATATATTTTATATTATTGGATCTACATCTCTCCTATCTCCACATCTATAATTTCCTCCTCAATCCATCTCATGGGAATCCTCTATAATTACGGGTGAGGTACTCACTCTTCCACCCCATAATAAATCAATTTAGGACTTCACAAGATATGGAACAAAGCTCTACCTCAATATAATTTAAAAATTTCTCTAAAACTACTTGGTGTTGCCATAAAAGAGCAACCTTAATGGTGTCTGGTCAAATGATGCAAAAAGAGTCAGACAATTGAAACAAAAAATAATAATTGGGAGATATGATAGATCAGCCTTCGCATTATCAAAAAATCATTTACAAATATTTTAAAACATCCAATATTACATGTTAATTATATAGGCCTGATTAAATGGAATCCTATTTGCTAACCTTCAAAAATTTATCTTATTATTCTTCTCTAGTTCTAACTAGAATGAACAGCTCTAAGGATCAATTAGAATAGCTTATAAAGCCTTCAGAAGTATCAAGTCACCCTGAGAAAGATTATATTCTCCAAGAACATGAAAACATGATACAAATATAGGTTAGGAAAAAAATCATAATGATATCCCTCAAATAGATGAAATATGATGTTTGATCCCAAAGATGCATCATCCACAAATATAGAAACATTGAGAAATAATCCATGAAGATTTATCGATCTAGAAATTCCTATATGAGATCAGAAAACTTCATCTGACCGTTTGAAAATGAAGAACATATAGAACCCGCAAAGAATCAAAAAAATATCAACCATGAAGTAAAGAATTGAGGTGTGAACCTAGTAAAAGGTTTTTAGTGATGCAAGAAACACTCCATGAGGTCGGATAGAGTAAAAGATCTAAACTCATAGAGCGCTAAACGAAACTCAAAGACTCTGCAACTAGGAAAATAAGAAACAAATATTTTTGGTTGATGCAACATTTCCACAAAACCAAGATTATCCTTGATCATAAATGGTGTTTATTACCATCATGTGTTGATTCCTTTAATTTATCTACTTCTACTTTTAAGTTTCCCTCTATTTCACTTGTCCTTTTTGTGTGTTGTTGCTCTCTTTTCAATGTTCATGCACTGAAAATATTTGTTGGTATTCATACACAAAAAATAAAGGAAGGTATCTTTATGCACTATCTTTAGTTTCCTCTATGAGGGAACCAAATAACATTTACTAATTTTCACCATCCTCACAAATTAAAATGCCTATTGAAATCAGGTCAAAAATTCATGATGTAAATCCATTCTTCCATCATCCATCTATATCCAAGAAATTTATTCTTCACATCTTATTCATTAACACATATTAACAGATGAATATATGATAGATATGATGAAGATCAAGTGATACCAAGTATCATGATGGTACAAATGGTTACATCAGTTGTTGTTTTTTCATTGATGTCAAGCAATTGATTAATTGATTTTTATTATGTTACCATATCTTAAAAGGAGAAGCTAAATAAATGACAAATACATATTAGAAAATGATGAAGTAATGATGATATAGTTTCTTTTTACTATATATTTAAGGTTATCAAATCGGTACAATTGATTGATCAAGTCAGAAACTGCAAAGAATTAAAGTTATGACTAAAAGAGTTACTTTACCGAGCTAGACAGAGTCACTCGGTAGAAAGTTAGGAGAGTCATTTATAGTTACTAAAATCTGAGTGAAAGTCAAGAAATGAGCAACGAAGATGAGTTAGACACAGATCAGTGAATGAAGTCAGTTATCGAGTTGCAAAGAATGTTTTACCAAGCATAAGATATTGATTATAAATGATGATAAGATCAAATTTAATATGAAGTAATGATGAGCTAAATGAGGACATGAATTAAATAATGTTTGATATAAGATCTATGAAGTCTTATATCAAAATATTCAATGAGAATATCTAAGGAAAAGATCAAGCGGTTAAATAGAATTGTGATGAGTTCCAAGAAAAGTATAAGTTTTGAGGCAAAACTGAAATGGTTTACCGAGTTGTGAAATAAGAATAAGATGATCAAATGACTGAGCACAAATGAAGAAAAATAAAATTAAGGAGATTAAGAGGAAAATTTTTGTCTATATAAATCTGAATGAGAAAAATATGCAAAATGATGAATACAGATGCTGGCAAATTGAACAAAGAAGAAAAAGAATTTGAAGAAAAACATTTACTGAGTAGAACAAAGAAATAGAGATTGAAGAATCTATAGTTTGAGAAAGAGATAAATGGAGTATATGATGCCAGTATTAAATTGAGCATAAAGGATTTGACATAAGCAACAATAGTTTCTATATTTATAGATCAAATTTTACTGTTTCTTATTAATATTTGCAATAGCGAAATCTCTTAACCAAGTGGTTTTAACTATCCTATTTGTAAAACCTAGACTTAGGTGACATTCCAAAAGAGTGTTTAAAGACCTCAAACAAGACAACTACTAAGAGGGTGAAGACATTAATAAATCTGAGGTAAATCTGCTAACAGGGTGACATTTAGCAAATATATTTGTAATCTTTGAAAGGTTAAGTTTTTAACTGAGCGTACTTCAAAAGGGTACATTTTTATTGTGGGTTACAAATCCCACAGAGGTTTTTACCAAATTTGGTTTCCTCAATATATATGATGTCTAATGAGTTAAATTTGATGTCAAATAGTTAAATCTGGAGTTATATGAGTTAATCTGATGTTGCTAAGTTTGAATAATTAATTTACATATATGAGATATATTTTTGTTTAAGTTATTGAGTTATTTTGTGAATTGTTTATTTACTATATTCAGCATTACCGAGTGAATCAGTTAGTTCAGTTTGAAATGTTTACATCTTGATTTGTTTGATTCACCCCTCCCCCTCTTGGTGGACCAACAATTGGTACTAAAGATAAGTTACTCTGAAGTGATAGGTTTAGAAGGACTTGAGTCAAGATCTAAAGATGTATAACTGGGAGATTCAGATCAGAGATCAAAGTGAGAACACAAATATCAAATCAAAGGGTGTATAGATATGTATTTGAGAGATGTCATCATCAATTTATATAACACTATTATAGTTGTTGTCATCAATGACAAAGAGGGAGATTATTGATTAACTGATGAATATCTGATGGAGATGATGAAGATTGAGTGATACTGAGTATCATGATTGTAGAAATGGTTTGATCAGTTGTTCTTTTGTCATTGATGCTAAGCAATTGATTAATAGATTTTTACTATGTTACCATATCTTAAGAGGAGAAATTAAATGGGTGAAAAATATAGATTAGGAAATGATTAAGTAATGATGATATACTTGTTTTCTACTATATATTTAAGGTTGTCAAATCAGTACAATTTATTGATCAACTCAGAAACTGCAAATAATTAAAGTTATGACTAAAATAGTTAATTTATCGAGCTAGATAGAGTCATTAGTATAATGTTATGAGAGTCAGGTAAAGTTACCGAACACTAAGTTAAATTAAAGCACCAAGCACCGAAGATTAGTCAGACATAGAGTAATGAATGAAGTCTGTTACTGAGTTGCAAAGAAAGTTTTACCGAGTATAGGATATTAATTATAAATGATGATAAGATCAAATTTAATGCGAAGTGATGATGAGATGGATGAGGAAATAGATTAAATGATGTATTTTATAATATATATGAATGGAAAAATTTAATGAGAAGATCTAAGGCAGAGATCAAGCGGTTAAACTGAATTGTGAAGGCTTCCAATAAAAGTACAAGTTATGAGGTAAAAGTGAAATGGTTTACCGAGTTGTGAAATATGAAGAAGATGATTGAACCAATGAGTGCAAATGAAGGAAAATAAAATTAAGGATATTGAGAGACAAAAGTATTTCTATATAAATAATCAGAAAAAAACATAGAATGATGAATACAAAAGCTGATGAATTGAATAGAGAAGAAGAAGAAGAAGCTGAAGAACAATATTTACCGAGAAGAACAAAGAAAAAAAGGTTGAAGAATCTAAATTCTAAGAAAGAGGTAAATGGAGTATGTGATGCCATTATTCAATTGATCATAAATGATTTGACACAGGAAAGGTAGTTTCTATATTTATAGAACAAAGTTTATTGTTTCTTATTAATATTTGTAACAGATAAATCTCTTAACCATGTGGATTTGACCATATTATTTTTAAAACCAAGACTTAGGTGAAATTCAAAAAGAGTGTTTAAAGACCTCTAATAAGGTCACTTCTAACAGGGGGAAGATATTAACATATATGAGGTAAATCCCCTAACAAGGTCACATTTAGAAAATGAGTTTGTATTCTTTAACATGATAAGTTTATAACTAAGCATACTTCAGAAGGGTACATTTTTATTGTGGGTTACAATTCCCACAATGTTTTTTCCCAAATTGGGTTTCATCGTTAAATCTGGTGTCAACAGAGTTAAATCTGATGT
>MU224803.1:1167778-1187497 GCA_018584345.1 Thuja plicata | reverse complement strand
TATATATATATGAGATGTATTGGTGTCTAAGTTATTGAGTTATTTTGTGAATTGTTTATTTACTATATTCAATATTACCGAGTGAATCAATGAGTTCAATTTGAAGTGTTTTAGTTTTGATTTGTCTTATTCACCCCTTCTCAGTGGGCCAACACTTTCTTTATCACATCTCATTCATTTACACATATTAGTTTGATTTTTGATTCCCTGACCATTCAATAAGTACATTAAAAAAGGTTGTTTACTCCAACTCATCCATCTGCTAAAATGAGAGGGACATCAAATTTGTAATTTATTTGAAGACAAATTTTTGAAACATTTTTACAGTTGCATCTTTGTCTGCCTATTCTCTGAAGTAAATATGAATCCACGATAATGCTTCTAACAAGAATTTTTTTTATTACTCAATGCAATTTAGATGATCCTTCTCGAACAAAAATTCAAGCACTGATATTAAAAATGCCAATTATTTTTATTACTATGAATAGGAAGACAATCACTTTGATACCAATGAGAGATCATAGATTGATTTATCCCATTGTATTATTAGTGCAAAAGGGAAAACCTTAGACAAAAATTTATACAAAATAGATATGTGTATTTTAGTAATTTTAGCAACTACAACATTAATCACTACATAAACAATAATAATACATCAATTTGATGTAGGAAAATATAGGAGAGATTGGGTAAATATAAATTATTACACTATTTTACCAAAAGGAACTTAGGAGTAGTTTTTGCTGAGAGAATAATCAAAGACACTAAGGGGATGATCTTAGAAGGATATGCCCAGACTACATAGACAAAAAAAATGAGGCTAAAGTCAAAACTCCTTAGTGAGGACTGGAAAGAATAGTGC
This sequence comes from Thuja plicata, assembly GCA_018584345.1. Lineage (NCBI taxonomy): Eukaryota > Viridiplantae > Streptophyta > Pinopsida > Cupressales > Cupressaceae > Thuja > Thuja plicata. The sequence goes on along the minus strand of MU224803.1, from coordinate 1,186,635 downwards.
ACCATGGTTTATAAATGTGCTAATTAATTTGGAGTTAATGATTGATCTCATGAAATAAGTGGCTTCTCTACCTTGGAGGATAAAATCTATACTAAGGATAGTATGCCTCTTCTCAATTTAATACCTAATTATATTATCACACATACCTTTAGAAAAGGTAATAAATTTTTTGATGACTTAGCTAATGAAGAGACTAAATTTAACGATTTGTGTATTGGAATATTGAAGGAGATGTCCTTTACCCAATCAAAAGTAATTTTTTATGCTAGACATGATGCATCCAATATTTATGCAGAGAACTTTAGTATTTGATTTTTATTTTAGCTATTGTCATTCAGACATCATGAGGTGTAATGAGCTAAGGTATAATACAAATGATGTTATTACTTTTTAATGTGAAAAGTGTTATGAGAATAGTAAAGAGGGATGGAATAATGATGGTTGATTTCACATTGTGGTTTACTTTTGGGTGGTTTCTATAGATCTTATTTCTCCTCACTTTAGGAAGGCACACAATGAAATTTTGTAAAGGGTCTCTATAACTTATTTGATCCCTTTAAAGGGATTGATTAATATTGACACCTAAATGAAATAATTAATTATGTTTTGCATCTCTCATGTGGCAAGAAAGAATAGAAAGAGTTTTTCTTTTTGGATTTCCTATTTTCTACCAATCCAATTTTAGAAATATTTATCAAAATATCTTTTTCTACTATTTTAGTCTTTCCCTCAGAAGCTTTGCATACATTATCATTGTGTGTGAGATAATTATATTCATGTGGGGTGAATGTGTAGGTTTGTTATCCAACTTGTATGTCTCTCTATATAAAAACATCTAGATTTGGGACATATTGGACAAGGGAGGAATCACTCTATAATTTTGATTAATAAAAGGGAAAGGGAAATACGTCTCATAGAATTTTATGATTAGCTAGAAGATTGAGATAATTATGGTGCCTAGAATATATTATGAATATTTGTTTGTTGTTTATATACACACACTTTTGTATAAAACTAATGAATGTTTCTAAATATTAATTTTTGATTCAGTTTTATTCTAATTGTGTTTTTAATATTAAATTTATATTTATTTTATAATTTTTTTTATAAATTTATAAATAATATTTAATATTTATTTATTTTTACTCTTATAATTAAATTATATAATTCAGACTCTATCTTTTGTATTTATGAACAAAACAAATTCATCTGATCAATTCAGAAGCATTGGATTAATGTGATCCTAACAATTATCTACTCACCCATATACATACTATAGTCTAAAGACCGCCTCATAAAAAATAACTTAAAAGAATCACCTTGCTTCCCGAATGAAAAATGGAGAAGAAATTACTACTACATGCTATAGTCCCTTCTATACTAAACAATATTTTGTTAGATTTCCATATTTACTAACTTAAAACTTACAAAATGGTACATATCAAATCAAATTTAAAATCCCCCAATGATTACGAAAAAATATAAATCAGCATAAATTCAACTCAATAACCACTTTAAGAAATAGTTTGTCTTATACATTCCTAGATAGTGCAATATATCATCTTCTCTCTATTTTATGACAAAAATTAAAGAATTGGAGTTTTCTTTCAATATCTACAACTTGTCGAATGGATGAACTCTAAATTGTGGTTATTCTCATCATGCGTTGATTCATTTAATTTTTTTGCTTCTAGTTAACTTTCCCTATATTTCACTCATCCTTTTTCTGTGTGTTTTTCATATTTTTGATGTTCATACACTCAAAATATTTCTAGGTATTCATACACAACAAATAAAGGTATAAATCCTTATGCCATATCTTTAGTTTCCTCTACCATATTAACATACTAAAAGGCCAATTAGGTATTCATAAATATTATACAAAACTAGGTCTCCATACACAACTAACAAATATAAATATCTATATGTATATGTATATCTATATCTATATATCTATAAAAAAAATTGAGAGGGAAAAAAATAGAATTTATATTGTATCTAAATTGAAATTTAACTACCTTCTTTCCCTTAGAGGCTATCACACTATGATTCACTTGTAAATTCATCCCTTCTTCCTAGAGCTAGGTTAACCTTATTTACATGTATGTTGGACTAGAAATGGTGTATTCCTTCACATCTACAACAAATTCTAAGTCATTCCCTACAGAGATAGACCAACCACCTTGATCAACTATTTCTAGGCTAAAATTATGTTCCTCCTTATCAACACACATTATCCCTATGATTTGAAATAATTTTGCACCCACACATCACCCCTTCTAGAACAATACCCAACAATCATTTTCAAAAGAAACACCCTTCTTTCCACTTCTAATTTCCTGTTAGGGATAGTGCATGGGTTTGGAAAGGGAATTGGTCCAAATATTTTTCAACCTCTATCTCACACTTATAAGGGAATAATTATGTTTAGGAAATAACAATTTTTAACATATTATCTAATATTGCAATTAAATTTCTCAATACAATATTGTTTCACATTGTCCTTGTCCTTGTCCTTGCCTTCAACTTACTACATCTAACAAATTAGCTAGAAACATTGAAAATATCTAGAAAACACATCCCCAAACACCATCCTCACCTCAAAGATAATTAGGCCATGGTCTATTTTAAAATTAGTTTAATCTTTCTCATATTTTCTACCCAAGAAGGACACATGTCTCTTCGTTCTTTCCAAACACAATGTGGTATAATTAAATATCATCATCTATACACTAACAAAATCCAATAGTTACTAGTCACAACAATGATGTTGATTATCTTAAGAATTCCAAATTTAGCATTAATTATTTTGACATTCTTGTGCCTCAAGTTCCGTCGCTCATTAATGGATTAGTTTTTGTCTACGGTCTTTAAATTTTCCTAATTTCACAATAAAACTTATCTTATAGAGAATAGACATCCTATATTGTCCATACACTGGGTAACCTTAGAATTAATGTATGTTAAACATATGCTATTATGAATCCCCTAAATTTAGCAATTAAGTCCCAAATTGGTTGGATCCATTTTTTAGTTTCTAGTTGGGGCAGGATTTACGATGATCTCTCATATATCCATGCATCCCTGATCTTGTATTGACCCCCCCCCCCCTCGGAGTTGTGTTGGTGGACTATTATTCCTAACAAGTTATCCTCTAGAATACACGCCATAGTTGACGTCAACAACACTCATACAAATTTCCACCCATAGAAAACATCCATTAACCTATCTTCTGTCATCCCTTAAGCTTGCATAATCTTACTCATCATTGCCTGTAAGATATACTCAAAACATAGAGACTCACTTTGTCAATCATCACTTTCACAGTCCACTAACCAGTCTTCACCAAAACATATGTAATTCATCCAATATACAATATTAATTCAAGTGACCTTATAAATAAGATCAGCATAGATCCTTCTACATATCCCCATCTTCACTCATTCTTATTTATCCATTTAGTATCTGTACACTTCTATCAGTCATCATAATCAGTATGTTCTCCCTCCATAGAAACATATATTGACATCAGTGACAAAACATGAATGTCAACAACATGAGTAGTATCAAATTCCAACATCATCCAAAAATATCCCCCTTTAGCATTGATGGAAACATATGGGAAAATCCACCAACCCAAAAGTGGTCTCTCTCAATACAATATTCTCAATATCCTCAACACAATTCTCCCCAAAATAGTATGGACTTTCACATAGAGTCTCTCCTCCAAAGACAAAAATGGAGAAGGGTGCCATAACTCTTCATCAAAATTCTACAATGTGTATCTTTTTCAAATCTTCATGTCTGTAACACCGAGGTACAAAATCTACCAAATATGTTCTATAGTGTTCCTAAGATCACTCCCTCTGAGGAGTAGATCCATACATCAAGTCCAAAAAATGATATAACTCTGAAAGCCACTAAACTGATACATAACTACAATAATCAATTACCACACGGAGGGGTTCTCACCCCAAGCATTCTTCTAAGATACTCAAAAGCATCTTTTGGCAAAGGTTTAGTAAATATATCTTCTATTTGTTCCTTTGTGCTAACATACTCCAATCTAATCTCCTTCCGTGCTACCTTATCTCTCAAGAAATAATACTTAATAGAAATCTATTTAGTCCTTGAATACATTGCACAGTTCTTTGATAGATTCATTATGCTAGTGTTATGACAATGGATACCAATTGGATCTTTAAAAATTATTCCAATGTCCTTCAACATTTGTTTCATCCAAATAACTTGTGTACAATTTATAGCAGCAACAACATACTCAGATTCAACAATAGATTGAGCTATACAATCATGTTTCTTACTTAACCAAGAGACAAACCTTTTCCAAGGAAAAATGCTCTTCCACTTGTATTCTTTCTATCATCCACACTACCTTCCAAATTAGCATCAGTACAAACATATAAAATAAAGCCATCATAATTTTTATACGGTAATCCATACTCTATTGTTCCTTTCAAGTATCAAAAAATCCTTTCATAGAAGAAAAGTGTGTCTCTTTAGGATCTTCTTGATATATTGCCACAATTCCAACTACATTGGAGATATCTGGTCTGGTGTGAGTTAGATATTGAAGACCTCCAATTATTTATCTATACTTTTTTTGAAAAACACTCTGAGTTTCATCCTTATTAGTAAGTTTATAATAGTCACCAAAGGTGTCCCAACCGGTTTACAATCCTCCATTCCAAATTTCTTCAAAATTTACTTAAGATACTTGGTGTGAGATATAAATATACCATTCTTATTCTGATTAATTTACAAACTAAGAAAAAATTTCATTTCACCAATCATTGAAATTTCAATTTCATTTTCCATCTCTTTAGATAACCTTTTACTCATTTCATCATTACCTCCAAAAATGATATCATCAACAAAAACTTCTATGATTATATTTCTATCTTCACCTATTCTTAAGTATAAATTATTGTCTACATTACCTTTTCTAAAACCAAGATGAAGAAGATATGTGTCTAGTCTTGCATACCATGCTCCCAATGCTTATTTTAGTTCATAAAATGCTTTCTTCAGTTTATAGACCATGTCTTCATCTTCTGTGAGAGGAAATCCATCAGGTTTCTCTATATATACCTCTTCCTCCAAATCTCCATTCATAAATGCAGATTTCACATCCTTCTGATATACCTTAAATTATTTATGTGAAACATAAGCAAGAAATAATCTCACTATTTCCAATGTAGCAATAGGAGAAAATTTCTCTTCAAAGTCTATGCCTTCTTATTGTGAGTAGCCTTTAAAAACTAGTCTAGCCTTATTTCTTACCATTTTTCCTTCCTCATCCTTTTTTTTTTTTTTTTTCTGAAAACCCATTTAGTTCCTATCACATTCTTGTTTTTAGGCCTTGGAACCAATTCCCAACCTTTTTTTTCTTTATTTTCCCAATTTTTCCTACATAGCTTTAGTCCAAGATTCATGTCTACATGCCTCATGAGTATATTTTGGTTCAACTGGAGAAATAAAAAAAATTCATCTCTTACTTTTGATATTGTCATCATTCCTCTATTTGTATCACCAATGATTTGATCTTCAGGATGGTTCTTCTTAACATACGTTAGAGACTTAGGAGTTTCAATAAGATCATTTGACTCATCTTGACAAACTTTGATCTCATTACCAATCTCCAAAGGTTCTGCAGGATCAACAGTGACCTCCTTAATCTCTGCAATCTGACCATACTCATACATTCTCTCATAAATCTGAAACCTTTCATCCATCCTCACATTAGCACTTTATATCAGCTTCCCAAATCTCACATTAAAACATTTATAGAATTTTCTCTTAGTATAATAATGAAGGAAGATGCCTTCATCACTTCTAGAATCAAACTTCTCTATCTCATCATCTCTTTTGATATAGAATTTACTTCCAAATATTATAAAATATTTTATAGTAGGAGTATGATTAAACCATAATTCATAAGGACTCTTACTTGTACCTTCTCTGATCTGAATTATGTTCAGGGTGTACACAGCAGTACCAAAAACTTCTCCCCAATGAACATGTGATACATTTCCTTCCATCAGCATACATATGGAAGCATCTAATATTGTTTTGTTCTTTTTTCTCTGCTATCCCATTATGTTGTGGTGTCCTAAGAGTAGATGTTTGTCTATATATATTCCATTCTCTTTGTAGTAGGTATTAAACAAGTCCGAAGTAAACTCACCACCTCTATCTAATCTTAAACATTTTATCTTCAAGCATGGTTCATTCTCAACTTTTTCTTTGAATATCTTGAATTTTTCAAATGCCTCAGATTTCTCTCTCAAATATGTAACCCACATCATCCTATAAAAGTCATCAACAAAAATTATGAAATACCTTTCACCATAGTAAGAACTTATTCTTGTAGTACCACACAGATCTGTATGTACCAGATCCAACTTCCCTTTCACAGAGTAAGATTTTTTTTAAAAACTGCTTCTTTTTTGCTTCCCCATAACACACTCTCTACACATAGTGTTAGATGGTTTCATAATATTAGGTATATCTCTTACTACATTAGTAATACATTCCTTCACAATATTATAAAATTTAACATGAAAAAACCTTCTATACCATAACCAACTATCATCAACCATCGCAATAAACCAAGAAACCTCAGATGTATTCAATTCAAATACATTACCTCTAGATTTAGTACCAAATGTGATCAAGTCTCCTGAATAAATTCTAATAGAACATTTCCCACAAATGAATTTCAACTGATAACCCTTGTCCACTAGCTTTCCAACACTCAGTAAATTATGCTTAAGTCCATCAACAAGCAATACATTATCAGTATTATTTTTTCTATCTAGAGAAATAGATCCAACTCCAATGATAAACTTTGGAGTATTTTCACAAAATATTACAACACCCACATCATATCTTTTCAAATTAACAAACTTATTTTTATATCCAGTCATATGATGTGAACAACCAATTTTTATAACCCATTCAGATTTCTTTTCAACACAAGATAGTAAGGCTCTTTCTCCATGTATAGATTCATCATCCTTAATAGTAATAAATCCAATCTCATCATAGTCAACAGATTCATCATTAGAAATAACTTCACTAGCATAATAATATTCCTTGTCTTCTGAATACTTAGATTTATAAAACTTAGGTTTATGCTTTGGAACCCTTGTAGGACAACGAGATTCAAAATGACCTATCTTGTTGCATGAAAAAACATTTGAAAGGTAACTTTCCTTCAAATTTACCATTACCTCTATTTTCTCTTCTAGCGGTAAGGGCCACAACTTCATCTAGAATTTTTTCTTCTTCCTGTATTTGTTCCCATTCATCAGCATATTCTCCAAGCTCTTCTCTTAAGTCACTATTTTTAGTGTCCGTAATTCTTGATAAGGACCTTTTTTTTCTATACACACTCACCTTGAATGCTGACTCCATTTTAGGTAGAGAATCTCCTAGTTCTGTGGGATCAAAGGTAGTCAGTTTCCCAATCAACATCTCTCTATTGAAGTTAGGTGTAAAAGGTATAATCTCTTCTATATCTTGTACTTTGGTTCTGTACACACATGTTAGGGATCTGAGAATCTTCGCAATCACTTCTTCCTCACTGTAAATACCTCTAGAGTTCCTAATGCCAATGACAACTTCAATAATTCTCTATGAATATGCTCTAATGTTTTCATCATCTTTCATTTTTATTTTTTCCATCCTTGCATTAAAATTCTATAACTTTTCCTATTTGTAAACTTATCTCCTTCATACAGTGCTTCCTATCTTGTCCGAATTTTATGTGCAGAATCTAAGTCTTTTACGTTTATGAATTCACCTTTAGAAAGTGCACTAATCAATGCTTCCCTTGTGACATGTTACATGAAAATAACTTATTTTCATCTTTAGTAGCTTTATCTAATTCATCCTCAGCTTTCATCTATTATTTTCTCTTAGTAATCATCCAGTAGTTGATTCCCAAGCATAGAAAATGTGTTCTCATCTTGTTCTTCCAACTATCAAAGTTTTTAGGATCAAGCTTTGAACTGTCCTTCCTATATAATAAGTCATCTTTTGGATCACCTCAAGTTTTTAAGCTTTCTTTCTAAGGACCACTAGCTTTGATACCAATTATTAGGAATAAGAGTCCACCAACACAATGAAGAGGGGTGGTCAATCAGTTGTGAGGCAGATTATTAAACATTAAAATTTACAAACTAAAACATTATATCAAATGATAACATAGTAAATGCCAACACAATAACACAATCCTTTATTTTCAAGCAAACCCTGTTAAAGGTAAAAACCCAGTGGGAATTAGCACCCAAAAATGATGTACTAGGAGTATAGTAAGTTTGTTGAAAGATTTAGCCCTATCATGAGATTTTTACAACATTACAGTACACAATCCTTGTTAAAGGACAAAAATTTTTAGGAGTCAAGAGTAATAGTGGGCTCACTACCCAGGCACACTTTACAAAGAAGGTTAAAGCCACCCTTGAGGATTTACAATCTGAACAAGTGTATATAGAAAATATACAATCTAGTGAAATGTCTGATAGCAACTCTTTGCTTGGTCAGTTCCAATGAGGTAGAATTAAGATATCCTTTTCTTTAAATCCATTAGTCAATCATCCTTCACAACTTCTCTATAAATAACCTTCTCTTCATACACATACATACTCTCTCATCTTTTCAAAAGAAAATATTTCTCATAATACCCTACTACAATAATTAATTAGGTCGACCAATTAAGATTTCCTAATATACAAATAAAAATTTAACCCCTTGCTAAGATACACACAGTATCTAAAACAATTATACATCAATTATAATAGATCATATATAATCCAAGATCTGAAATACACACTACATCTCTGAAGTCAACCCCAATATAGGTCTCCTCCAGAATACACACTATAGCTAATGTTGTCATCACTCATGCAACTTGCAACCCATCAAAAAATTTCTTCAACGTTTATTTTGGCATAACTTAAGCTTGCATAACTAGAATCATCATCGCTTGTAAGATATACTCAAAACACATAGACTCGCTCTGTCAATCATCACTGTCATAGTCCAGAAACCAGTCTTTAACAAAAAATCTATAACTCAACCATTATGAAATGTTAAACCAAGATACCTTAGAAATAAGATCATCATACACCCTTCTACATATACCTATCTTCACTCATTCTGATTCATTTGTACAATATCTGTACACTTCTGCTAGTCATTATACAAAATTAATAACTAGTCTGTTCTCTCTACATAGAAACATATGTTGACATTAGTGACAAAACATGAATGCCAGTAGCATCAGTAGTAGCCAATTCCAACATCATCCAACATACCTATTTGGTGTCTACTTCAGAGATATAGCATGTATTGTGGATTGCGAGTGTGGATTACAGATCTTGGATTATATCTGATGTATTCTAATTGATGTATACTTGTTATAGGTACTGTGTGTATCTTAGCAAGGGGTTAAATAATTATTTGTATATTGGGAAAGCTTAAATGTCTGACCTAATCAATTATTGTAATAGGGTATATATGAGAGATCTTTTCTTTTGAAAATATGTGTGTGAGTGTATATGAAGAGAAGGTGATTGATAGAGACAAAGAAGTGCAGAAGCTGCGAGCTTGTTTGTCATATGGATGTAGAGCACAAGATATAATTATTGTACTTCATTGGAACTTACCAAGCAAAGTTAGTTGATATCAGACAGTTCACTAGATTATATATTTTCTATATACACTTGTATTTCTAACTATATGTCCTTGAGGGTAGCATTAACCTTCTTTAGGAAGTGTGCCTAGGTATAGATCCCACCATTATTCTTAACTCCTAACAGGGTGTGTCCTTTAATAGGGACTGTGTATTATAATGTTGTAATAAGATCCTAACAGACCTAAATCTTTTAACATGGATACAATACTCTCAGTACATTATTTGTGGGTGGTAATTCCCAATGAAGTTTTACCTTTAACATGGTTTCCTCGAGAAAAAAGGATTGTGTTATTGTGTTGGCATTTATTGTGTTATCATTTAGATTAAAGTTTTTTTATAAAGTTTAATGTTTAATAATCTGTCTCACAACTGATTCACCACACTCCTTCTCAGTTATGTTCGTGGATTGTTATTCCTAATATCACGTCACTAGGATCACAATACATGGAACCTCCTTCATAAACTAAAACAAAAAAAATCTTAGGGAAGGTCATAAACAAAAACCCAATCTTCTACCACCATACATAATCCTTCTGACAACCTCATCATCCTCATATATAAGAAATGGGGTAAAGAAAGCCCTAGCCATAAAGACCACTAAACTAGAGGCTTCTTAAATTCTCCAAATGACTGAAGAATCATTACATCTTTAATCACATCATATTAGAAAGGAGATTCCTAGAAATGGGGAACCCCATATACATACAACAATGACACACCCACAAAAAAAAAAACATCAAAGCCCAACTTAAGATAGGGTACCAACCCATCCCCCCAAAAATGGATGCTCACAAAAAGAATCTTCAATAATAGAGACCAACCCTTTCTATCAACATCAACAATCCAAATAGGGAAATCCACATAAAACAATATATAATAAGCAGCCAAGATGATGTCAGTGGAAGTGGAAAAGTGCTTCAAGCTTCCACAAAGTTATGTTCAGTTTCCAATGTCTACAATCAAAACTCCAAGGACCTCTAAGTTAGGAAGAGATTCAAGTCCTTAACCCACTTAGAAGACAAAATGATGGTCCAATCACTAGCTCACACCTCCACTTCACTTCACACCATTTAAGTACTTAAACAAGATTCATTGCTTCCCACTTTGTTCCTAGACCAACTAAGAGTTTTTGTCCTATAAGACAGTTTTCTGCATCTCTTGACTCCACACTTGGGACCATAACTTAAAACACTCCCCTTAAACATTTAGGCTTTGTTCTCTCATAAAAAAGAGTCCCTAACATCCTTCTAGACTTTGTCCATACACATTCCCATCCACTAGATCCATTAAACAAAACTTTGGAAATAAATGCTTAAATTATACCTTCTTGTTGTCTTCTTTGACATACACGTACATAGAGGGAAACAAATTTTAAGTAGGAAAAACATTATTGATCTCTCTTGTGATGATGGGTTCAATTAGGATTCCTAAAACATATGAAAATATTAGAAAGATCCAACGGTTGGTTGGAAAGATATTGCCCCCGCACTAAGAGTCTTTTTTCTGAGATAATATTCTTTTCTTTTCAATGCATTTACCATCAACCAATTCATTGTTTGTGGGTGTGGGTCCTTCCTTTGTCACTTTATCTACACACATTATACTAAAAACACAGATCATACATATTTTGGGCTCATACCATGAAGGACTATGGTATCATAAGGTTTTAGAACCTTAGACACTCCATTTTAAACAAGAAATCTATGACTAATAGCTCACTACCACAATGAACTTTATAATAAAAAAACACAAAGATGAAAATATAGATTCATATAAAATAAAGGATAAAACACTCCATCACTATGCATAAGTAATGTGACTCAGGGTCTCCAAAGAGAACAACAAAACTCTATTAAACTTTGCTCCATATTTTTAAGAATACAATCCAGTCAGTACATTCCAAATATGATCATAATGTATTTATCCCCCTCATTATTTCTGGAAATGTCTCCCAAAATCATCTCATTCATGTCCCATTCTTGGGGGAATTTCTATCTACTCTTTAACCACTTAACTACCTTCCTTCTAACATATTTTGCAAAAGTAATCAGATGTTGTCAAGTTGATAACAAAGTTGTCAACTTGACAACTGGATGTCTAACATCTAACCTCTTATAGAAATTAAATAAAATGGTCTTTTTGGACCTTTGATAGGTGTCATAGTCCTAAACCTATCCTGATATGCCTTACATGACTCCTTATTGGCTATATTTTCCAATCTTGGAGTTTTTATGTATTATGGACAAAAATGGCTTTAACAACATGGCTTGATGACAAAAATAGATTTATAATCCTCTTTAAAATAGTATGAGCTTATTGATCATTATGTCATTAGGAGGAGGCCTAATCTTCCTTGTCTTCATCTTCCGTGTCTTCACCACATTTTTCTATGCATGGAGTTGGAATGTCAACCAACTGCTCTGCACCATACTTCCGTGGTGGAAAAGAATCCATGTCCCATGGACTGGATGACCTCTTTATGGTCTTAAAATTTAGGGGAACTAATTTTTGATGACCAGAATCAATCATAGGGTCAATAATGGAAGTCCCTTGCAAGCTTGCATCAAAGGAAGTAACAAACACCAATATTATGACTTTAGCACATGAGCTTTTCATGAGTGGATAAAATGTAGTCACCATGGTCGTCTAATGACCAATGCATCTTATAAAGTCCTTCATAGTGTTTTCCTCTGAGTTGATATATTCATCCATGATAGGATTCTAACTATGTGTGTTCCCTTGTTTTAGACATTTGGCTACTGCTCCAATCTTACCATGCCATCCTTCCTCAATGGATTATAACTTCCTCTCAATTGTTCTTCATCATCAAGTACTTGGGACCGAATTTCTTGGAATATTTAGTACCTTCATTTATATTCTCAGAGCCCACTCCTCTCAAGGGATTATCCTTTTCAATCTCATATTTTTTGGCTTCACACTCTAACTCCTTCTTGTCAACCTCATGAACCCTTACATACTCAGGTTCATGAACTACCTTCTGTTTCTCACTCTTCACATCCATAACTGTCAATTTTTTATGTCCTTCAACTGGACAACTCAATGGTGCATCCACCACTAGAATCTACATCTGACCCTTGTCTCCATTTTCTATTCCTTCCTCAAGCTCCTCCATAACACATTCTTATTCCGTGTCTGCAACTTAGTCATGTTTCTCAACAAGATCCTTGGTCTCTTGTTGTTGCTTCTCTAATATTTCTTTCTCTAGGAGTGCATAGGTGATTCTCTTATTTTCTAGTAGTTTGGATTCATTTTTCTCTATCCTTTTCTTTAAGTTTCTGAACTCTTCTTGTTCTTGGGTTCTTTCTTCTTCCTTATTTCTTGCTACTTCTTATTCTTCTCTCTTTTTCCTTTCAGAATCTTTAAATGATTCATATGCCTCATATATTACCCTCTCTTTACTTGTTAGGTACATTCTTACTACCTTTCCCCAGAAACCATCTAATCCCTTTCTCTTATACCAATTTGATGTGAATGTGAGTGGCAAAGTGCTTCAAGCTTCTTCAAATCTATGTTTAGTTTCCAATGTCTACTATCAAAAATCCAAGGACCTCTAAGTTAGGAGCAGATTCAAGGCTTCAATCCACTTAGAAGACTAACTAATGGTCTAATCACTATCTCACACCTCCGTTTCACTTCATACTATTCAAGTGCTTAAACAAGATTCATTGAGTCCCACTTTATTCCCACACTGACTAAGTGTTTCTATCCTAAAAGACAGTAACTATACATCTCTTGACTCTGCACTTGGGAAAATCACTTACACCAATCCCATTAAATATTTATGGTTTCTTCTCTCATAAAAAAGACTCCCTAAAATCCTTCTAAACTTTGTCCATACACTTTCCCATCCACTAGATCTATTAAAAAAAACTGTGGAAATAAATACTCAAATTATACCTTCTTGGACTCTACTTTGGCATGTTCGTACACAGAGGGAAATACAATTTGAGTAGGATAAAAAAAATTTGATCTCTGGTGAGGATGGGTGCAATTAGGATTGCAAAAAGATACCAAAAGCTGAAAAAGGTCCAACAGTTGGTTGGAAAAACATCTCCTCTGCACTAAGAGTCTTTTTTTCTAAGACAATATTCTTTTCTTTTCAATGCATTTCCCATCAACCAATTCAATGTTTGTGGGTGTGGGTCATTCCTTTGTCACTTTTATCTGCACAAATGATGCTAAAAACATATATAATACATATTGTGGACTCATACCACAAATTATTGTACTAGCATAAGGTTTTGGAACCTTGGACACTCCATTTTAAACAAGAAATCTATGAGTAATAGCTCAATGTCACAATATAGTTTATGGTAAACCAACACAAAGATGTGAAGATAAATTCATAGAAAATAAAACTAAATTAGGCAACACTCCATTACTATGCATAAGAAATGTTACTCAAGGTATCCAAATAAAACAACAAAACTTTATTAAACTTCGCTCCATATTTTCAAGAATACAATCTAATGCGTACATTCCAAAACTGCTTATCATCCATTTCCCCTCCTCTCTGGTTTTCTAACTATCACAAAATAAAAGTATCATACATTTCGCATTGTTGGGGGACTTTCTAACTACTCTTCAACAACTTAACTACCTTCCTAATAATGTATTTTCCAAAAATGATCAAATCTTTTCAAGTTGACAACCAAGTTGGCAACTTGACAACTAGATACCTAAAAAATAACCTCATATAGAAATTTAAAAAAAATGGTCTTTTCCTTACCTTATAGGTGACATATTCCAAAACCTATCCTTATAGGCCTTACATGACTGCTTATTGGCTATATTTTCCAATCTTGGAGTTTTTACAAATCATGCACAAAAATGGCTTGATCACAAAATGGATTTATAAGTCTCTTTAGAGTAATATGATATTATTGATCATTGTGTCCTCAAGAAGAGGACTAGGAAATATTCCTTGTCTTCATCTTTCCCATCTTCATCTTCCTTGTTGTCACCACCTTTTTCTATGCATGAATTTGTAAGGTCAGCCAAGTGCTCTGCACCATACTTCCTAGGTGGAAAATAATCTATGTCCCACGGATTAGGTGACCTCTTTCTGGTCTTCCAATTCAAGGGAAATTATTTTTGAGGAACGAAATTCATCATAGGGTCATTAATGGGAGTCTTGTGTAATCCTAGATCAAAGGAGGTAACAACCACCAATATCATGACTTCAGTATACGCACTCTTCATGAGTAGAGAAAATGTAGTCACCATGGTCTGATCATGAAAATTGCATCCTATAAAGTCCTTTATAGTGTTGTCCTCTTAGATGATATATGCATCCATAAAAGCATTCCAACTATGGTTGTGCCCTTGTTTTAGAAATTATTCTACTGCTCCAAACTTACCATGCTATCCTTCATTAATGACTTCGAACTCCCACTCTAAGTGTTTTTCCTCAAGAACTCCTTAAGGAATAAATTGGTTGGTATCTTTAGCACCATGGACTATCTTCTCACAACCCATTCCTTTCAGGGGCTTCTCCTTTGTAATCTCACATTTTCTAGCTTCCAACTCTGACTCCTTGTCAACTTCATGAACCCTTACATACTCATGTTCATGCACCACCTTTTTTTTCTCACTCTTCACATCCATAGCTGACTACTTCTTATGTCCTTCAAGTGGAAAACACAATGGTGGATCCACCACTAGTATCTTCAGGTGACCCTTGTCTCAATTTTATATTCCTTCTTCATGCCGCTCCATAAAACATTCTTGTTCCATGTCTACAACTTCTTCACATTTCTAAAGAAGATCCTTGGTGTCTTGTTGTTGCTTCTCAAATAGTACTTTCTCTAGGAGTGCATGGATCATTCTCTTAGTTTCCAATATTTTGGCTTCATTGTCCTCTATCCTTTTCTTTAAGTTTCTAAAATCTTCTTGTGATTGGATTCTTCCTTCTTCCTTCTTTTTTGCTTATTCTAATTATTTTATCTTTTTCCTTTAAGAATTTGTAAAGGCTTTGTATGCCTCATAGATTACCCTCTCTATACTTATTAGGTAAATTATTACTACATTTCCCCAGCATGGATCTAATCCCTTGCTCTAATACCAATTTGATGTGAGTGGAAGTGGAAAAGTGCTTCAAGCTTCTACAAAGATATGTTTAGTGTCCAATGTCTACTATCAAAACTCCAAGGAACTCTAAGTCAGGAGAAGATTCAAGGCCTCAACCCACTTAGTAGACCAAATGATGGTCATTTCCTTAGCTCGCACCTCCAATTCACATTGTACCATTCAAGTCCTCAAACAAGAATAATTTCTTCCCACTTTGTTCCCACACCAACTAAGGGTTTCTATCCTAAAAGACAGTAACTATACATCTCTCGAGTCCACACTTGGGAAAGTCACTTACACCAATCCCCTTTAAAAATTAGGCTTTTTCTGTCATCAAAAAGACTCCCTAACATCCTTCTAGACTCTGTCCATACACTTTCCCATCCAATAGATCCATTAAACAAAATTTTGGAAATAAATACTCAAATTATACCTTCTTGTTGTCTTGTTTGACATACCCATACATAGAGGGAAGTAACTTTTGAGTAGGATCCAAACTTCTCAATCTCTCTCGTGAGGATGGGTGCAATTAGGATTTATAAAACATACCAAAATCTGAAAAATATCCAATGGTTGGTTGGAAAGATATTTCCCCCATACTGAGAGTCTATTTTCTGAGACAATATTTTTTTTCTTTTCAATGCATTTTCCATCAACCAATTCACTATCCATGGGTTTGGGATCTTCCTTTATCATTTTTTCTACACAAATGATACCAAAAACACATATAATACATATTTTTTTCTCATACCATAAATGAATATAGTACAATAAGGGTTTGGAACCTTGGACACTACATTTTAAGCAAGAAATTTGTGACTAATATCTTATTGTGACAATGCAGTCTGTAATAATCCAACACAAAGATGCAAAGATGGATTCATAGAAAATAAAACTAAAGGAGAGAACACTCCATCACTATGCATAATCAATGTGTCTCAAGGTATCCAAAGATAACAACAAAACTTTATTAAACTCGACTCCATATTTTCAAGAATATAGTCATGTACGTACATTCCAAAAATGCTCATCATGCATTTCTCCTCCTCTCTATTTTTGGTACTGTCTCCCAAAAACATCTCATGCATGTCCCATTCTTGGGGAACTTTCTAACTACTCTTCAACCTCTTAACTACTTCTTTATAGCCTATTTTGCAAAATTGATCAAATGCTGTCAAGTTGACAATAAAGTTTTAAACTTGACAACTAGATGTCTAACAACTAACCTCCTATAGAAATTAAACAAAATGATCTTTCCATGTCCTCTAATAGTTGACATAGTCCTAAACCTATCCTTATAACTCTTACATGACTCCTTATTTTCTATATTTTCCAATCTTTGAGTTTTTACATATAATGTACAAAAAGGGCTTTATAAACATGGCTTGATCACAAAAATGGATTTATAAGCCTCTTTAAAATAGTTTAATCTTATTGATCATTGTTTCCTTAGGAGGAGGCCTAGGGAATCTTCCTTGTCTTCATCTTCCCCGTCGTTGTCTTCCTTTTCTTCACCACATTTTCTATGCATGGATTTTGAAGGTCATCCAAGTATGTTGCACCACAAGATAGGCCCGAAAAGAATCTACCATGGAGGGCCCAAGTCTTTCATGGATAATTTTGAGTGAGGCTAAGAATGCGTAGACTGGCGGATGTCCCATATAAATTCTTAGAATATAGGCATTATCCCCATAGAGGGAAATAATTAGCACAAGAAATTCATGAATAGGGCCCCAAAAATAGTGGGAAAACCTTTCACGAGAAGAATAGTCACTTCACCATACACCTAGTCCCCACTTTCCAAGCCAAACCCCTATGTGAGGGGAAAACACCTTGATGCATGAAAAAATCAACATTCCCAGTCGTAAAAGCATAATGCACAAGCATTCTAATAATCATTAAACATAAAGGAATAGGGGAAAACAATGAGCTATTAGACTAAAAAAGAAGGAAAACCTAGTACCCTCCAACAACAAGAGACAACCCTTCATAGTTTTAATCTCCTGACATCTCTCAGACCCAAATGGGCCAAAGGTTAAAAAGATTGGGCAAGAGCCCATTACAAAAGAAACAAAAAGTGCAAAGCCCCCCAAAACCCCAACCCCATGATCACAAGTAGATGCTCCCAACTAAAAAAGCACCACCCAAACTCTCTATCATCCTCTTGAATCATCCTCCTCATCGTGATCTCCATCCTTTATAACTCAAGAATTAGAAAAAAAAACTAATATTATTCAGACATTGAATTTTACTCAATAAATATATAAATTTCAAACATGAGTTTAAATGGAAATAGTAAATATGTGTCATTATGAAACATTAAATTGTTAGTATTTAAAATGAAGAGGTATAATGCACCAAAAGAGAAATATTTTTAACAAAAAAAAAGAATTATTTTGACTTAGAGGTAAAAAGGAGGACAAGGATATTTATAATATTCATAAAAATATCTAATAAAAGAAGTAGGGATATTGCAAAATAAAGACAACTACCATATAATATAGATATTAAAATATTGGCAAAAATAATTTTGGAAAAGGTGGGTCCAACATGAAATAATTCTTGGAATGGTGAATAACAATAGAAAAATAATTGTAAATTATTTCAGTGAAATAGATTATTATTCATGAACTTAATTAAAATTTAATGGGTGTGTTGAAATAATTTACTAAATGACTAAGTTATATGCATTACACTTTTCTATGTTATGTTTAAGGTTTTTCATAAAAAGGGAAATCATGTGTTCATTAAAATAGTATTAAATTAGTGATTTGGAGGTGGTATGAATACATAACTATAACTCTTGGTACTTTGCAAATTTGAATGAATTTGATGTCCAAATTACAATACATCTTTTGAAAAAAATTTATCATCCTTTTTGATTTCATTCTTCTTATACATACATAGATATATACATATATACATACATAAATACATATATAAATACATAGATATATACATACATAGATATATACATATACACACACACACACACACACATATATATATATATATATATATATATATATACATACATATATATATA
>MU224803.1:1135970-1152001 GCA_018584345.1 Thuja plicata | reverse complement strand
GCGTTGTCAAAACGTAAATTCCCGCCGGCTTCATCATTAGTCAAGGTACGAACCGACCTAAATGATGGCATGCTAAGCAAAGCCTATGTTTTTTGACAATTCCAGTATCTCCACCCCTCCCCCCTCTTCCCTCTCCCCCGACACAATTATAAAAGGTTCCCACAGGCAGGTAAACAATTCAATCAAAAAACATTTATGTTTCTTTCACAGTAGGACAAGATTTCGTAGGCAACATCAAAAGCTATGGTTTGCAATGCAACGTCTTAGCTTTTCAGAGTCATAAAACATAAGGGAAAGGGGCGTTAAATAATACAAACTTCGTAAAACTGTCTCTAAGCTCACCTGAAGGAACTCCAAGCTGTCCGAAAGGATTCCTACATCTATTAGGGTTCGTTTATTTAAACTCTTATATAGATTCAGTAATCCCACAAATTAGACGTGTGTTCTCGCTGAGACGTTGTGATCCATGACTGCTCATAGCAGTCTACGTACTTTTCATTAGTCTTTGTAAGAACTTAGTACCACCATAGCCCAACAATTGTCAAAGTAGTCACTATTTTTATGGGCTCATTCCTTGACTAAAACTAAATTCCCACCGGCTTTTTTGTAGTCATGCGCCTAACCAAATCCTATGTTTTTAGGCTTATGGTTGCCTCCGACAGACCTAGCAAAATCCTTCCCGGGTAGGTAAAGAATTCATCCAAACTTAGAATTATGTCAATTGTTTTGATATTGAGTTGGTATCACTACCGTGGAAATGGCTACAAGGTATATAAATCATGCTTCTTTCTTTTTGGGTTATAGTCTTAATTAAGTGAGTACTTAAAGTCAAGTTTATGATGCTACTTATCCCTGTCTATTATTATTGTATATAGGGAATTTGTAGATCGGTCATCTCTTTCGACACGTAACATATTGCATATTGCAAGATAGAGGTGAGAAAACATACTATATCATTTATTTATTCAAGCTTGTTTGGTTTATCTCTCAACAGTTATGTTGACATTTGGAGTGCGAAATTTCAGTGAAGAAGGTAGAAGGTAGAGAACATTTCATGGTTCAGATTTGTTAACGATTTTTTTTCCTTCTGCCCCTTTTGACTTATAAAATCGTAATTTGTCTAATGTTGACAAATTCAACATAAGGCATGATTTTTATATAAAGTTTAAACAAATTTTATATATGTAATCTTATCTCTTATGTTTTTTTATTTATTCAAGCTTGTTAGGTTTATCTCTCAACAATTATGTTGACATTTGGAATGTAAATTTGAAATTTCAGTGAAGAAGGTAGACAAGATTTCATTGCTCAGATTTGTTAAGATTTTTTTTTCCTTATATCCCTTTTAACTTATAAAATCATAATTTCTCTAATGTAAACAAATTCAACATAGGTCATAAGTTTTACCTAAATTTTAAAAAAACTTTATATTGATTATCTTTTATTGTATGTTTTTATTTATCTAAGCTTGTTAGATTTATCTCTCAACTATTATGTCAACATATGGAATGCAAAATTTCAGCGAAGAAGGTAGAGAAGATTTCATGGCTCAGATTTGTTAAGATTGTTTTTCCTCCTCTCCTTTTTTACTTATAAAATCTTAATTCCTCTAACATAAACAAATTCAACAATGGTAATGAACTTTATATAAATTTTAGACAAATTTTATATAGCTAATCTTATATTATATTATTTTATTTATTCAACCTTGTTCTAGGTTTTTTCTCAACAATTATGTTGACATTTAGAATACAAAATTTCAGTCAAGAAGGGAGAGAAGATTTCATGGCTCAGAATTGTTAAGATTTTTTTTCCTCCTATCCCTTTTTACTTATAGAGTCGTAATTCCTCTAATGTAAACAAATTCAACATAGGTCATGAGTTTTATATAAATTTTAAACAAAATTAATATAGCTAATCTTATTATTGTATGTTTTAAATTTATTTATTAGGTTTTGTCTTTAGGTTTTGAGAATTTAAGATCATGTCTTGGATATGCTTTTTTTTTATAACTGAAAAGTGATGAAACACTTGTATTTTTATTATATTTTGTTAACTAGTTCAGGGGGCTCCACAAAGATAGAACTAGAAATAAAACTCTGATTCCTTAGCCATGTAGAAAAATTGAAGAGAAAAAACTGCCTTCAACATATAGAAGATACAATGACTAGCATGTTTCAATAAATGAAACATCATGAAAACCTATGATGGTAAAAATAAAGACCCTCCATGAGATGTATGCAATAGGTACAATAATTGGAGCAAAATATACAGTGAGAGTTGAATGACAAAAATCCTGTGGTAATTCAACTAAAATCCTAAAGATGAGTAGTATATAGATTGAAAGGAGAAAGGTAGAGAGAAAGACTGGCAGCATAAAAAAATGGCCAAACCCCAAATAAGCAGATATCACCCATTAATGAAAACAATAACATCGTATATGAGAATATAAACATGACATACAAAAATGTCCACCTTGGTGTCTGAAGTGTGTATGTAAAAGCCAAATAGCCATATGTAAAGATGAAACTGTAGGCAGAATTCAAAAGTTCAAAAATTTCTCCCAGGTAGCAATTATTCCTCCATATCTTTGACCACAAGCACGTTAGAATCTCCCCATCCCATGAGTAAATGTTCACTAGAATCAGGGACCCAAATAGCCTCACAATCATGGGCAACAGTGAGAGGAGATTCTAAATAGTCAATCCCACCAATCAAAGCCTAATGCTAAGCAGCCCCCAAATCATCCAAAGCCTCGAACCTAGTAGGAGGAGGGGCATTGAAGTCAAGAATTTCAACCACCCATGGAGGAGTAGGGGGAGAAGGCAGAATATTTTTTGTCATCAATAAATCAAGAAGAGTCCATACCTTTTGAGAAATCCTATGAGACACTCCACCTCTAACACATTGATGATGAGAAACCAGAGCAACCTTTACATGTCAAAATTTATTTTTATTAAGCACACACAAGATTAGTTATCAGTGTAGTAGATATATAGAATACATAAAGTTCAATTTTTTTTTATTAGGTGAAAATTGGTTTTACAGGGACTAGAAACACAAGTTACAAATTAAAAAAAAGTTTGTTCTCAAGATAGAGCCAACATAAAACCAGATAGAACCCAAATGCTAGAAAATGATAAAGAACATGGGATCATAGACCCAAGACCAAACTATAAAATATTAACTAGATTTTCATTCTTCCTAATGATATCCTCATTGATATCCTTAACTTTCCCAAGTATGGTATCTAAAAGGCTCATGCCCTTACTCTTACTTCTCAATCTAGCTGTAGCTCCCAGCTGCCACCTCAGCATCCTTCACCTTTGTCCTATCTCTGTTTCTTTTCTTCACCTATTTTTCCCTTGTGTTCTACATCTTTGATTCTTTAGTAGTACTGGAAGGAGAGGTGGTCTTTTTTCTTGAGAGATTATGAACCACTGGTGCTTATTCATTTCATTTCCTCAAAGCCTCACTTATGTCCTTGATAGTCATCTCGCTAAATACCACAATTGCATTAAACTTCTCTTGAATGACCCTGATAGTTTCCTTAAGTTTTCTGATTTCCTATTCATGATCCTACTTGAGGTTATTGATGCCTTTAGACAAAGTATGAGTACTATCCAATATGTTATCTAATTTATGGACTAAAGGCAAACTATTCTTCAGAGTTTTGATCTATCAAATCAAATAAGGTCTCATGATCCTATATAAGAATTTTCACCCTAGTGTTAAGTGAAGAGTTTTCCCAAATATATGAGCCTTTCTCTAGTGAGGAGTCCTTTCCTAGGTTTATTGGAGTCTCCTCATCAATCCCCTTTCTCCTTATTGTCAAAACCTTGTAAGATAGGAGAAATTTATTTGGAAGGCGGTGGAGTTTTCATTTTAGTGGTTGTTTTAATTTTCTTATAGGAAGGCACACAATTTTAACCTTTCCTTTATGCTTTGTCTCACCATATTTATCCTTTCCTTTACATTTATCCTTGTTAGGATCTAGGAAATCAAGAATGATATCCACTAAGGGTTGGTAATTAGAGTCCTCATCATTTAGGATACAATTTTCTTACTTTGAGAGAAATGGGGCTTATAAATACTAGGTTCAAAGGTTTCTTCGCGATTGGATTTATAAATATGAAACTCCTCCCTGCTATCAGAATCAACATCATCATGCTGAGAATCTGTATCCGCATAATGAATCCTTAATTTTGTCTTGAATTGAATTCTAGTTTTAGGGTGAAATCTTTCCACATGAAGGGCTTTGGCATGTTCTATTATCAGTAGAATAGGATCCTCATGAAGGACTGGAGATGATGGTTTCTTCCTGTAGGCTATAATACTATGAGTGAATAAGGAAACTAGATAAAATAAAATAAAAATGACCTTGTCATGGCAAAATTTGTCCAGAATAAAAAAAAAATGATACCTGAAAATACTCCCAAATTTCTCATCTAAAGTCAAGTAGCACATTATTACCTTTGTGACATCTGGTCATGGCTTGTGAAGAGAAGGTTCTCAAAACCACTGTTAGTGCTCTTGCGAGCCTTCTCTCTTTCATGAGGAATAAAGAAAAAATCCACCGCTTCATTTGCATACATACTTTCCCTATAAAATTTGGTACCCTTAATAAGGGTATTACATACTTTAGCAATGAGTTCTTCGTTGATAAATACCTTCAACCCATACACATGCAATACAAAATGCTTCTAGCCCTCCAAAAAGGCTTCAATGATAAGGGTATCATCTATATGATGGATTTCTATGTATCCTATAAGGGCCCCTGTAGAAATAACACTCTAAACTGACTACAAGTTGATCCCACAATAGTGTGTCCCACTTTTGGCCAACTTTGACACAGAAATGAACACTTTGAGAAAGAACTTCATTTTTGAACACCCATTGCCGCAAAACTATAAGGAATTTGAAGATGATATAAACTAAGGTATTTTAGAATTTTCTTTCTAGTTTATAAATATATTTGTTTAAAAAAAATTAAAACTCATTAAAATTTATTTTTCCTTCTCCTTCAAAAAGTGGTTTGTGTGAAAAAATTGTGATTTTAAGAAGTGACTTTCACTTAGATTAGCATAATTTTGTTTTTTAAATATGATAATGATGTGATTATTATGAAATTATATTTGAAACTTCAATATATAGAGGATGTAATTGGTTTCATTCATTTTGGGTCAATATTTTATAGATTATTAAGTTTTAAAGTGACATTAACTGTAATTTAGACATAAGGTCACTTTGATCACTCTAACTTGAAATGTATATATCAAAATTCAATTTTTTTTTAATATAGAAAGGTAACACAAATACGCTTTTCCTACATATTTTTCATAATTTTTTTTTTGTAATTTACTATTTTTTCTTGAAGCCTTGAAGAGACATGTTGTTGAATCACCAAACAACCTATGTTTAGTTAAAGTAATATTTGAAAGTGATAACGAACTCAATATGTATTAAAATTATATTCATTAGGAAGCTTGTTCTGAATCACATAATTTAGCATCATGTATTTGAGAAAAAACATTAGATTTGGTCCTTGTTCCAGGCCTTGAAAGACCAATTTTTAGGATTTGTTCTTTTTCAGACAATAAATTTTATTTTTGGGGTGTTCGAGCGAAGACCCCCTTCACACGAAGGGGTCTAAGGGGATTTGCGCAAAGAACCTTCACGCGAAGCCACCTGTGTGAAAATTTTGGTGAAAAACATCCCACTAGAATTTTATCTTGGGTACTTCGCGTGAAGTAGGTCGACATTGTTGAAATTTTTTTTTTGAAAAATTTAGAATGGTGTAAAAGTAAAGCTTTTTTTTTTTCAATTTTTAACCGAATTACAACAAATAATTTGACTTTTATATTATTGTTCAATTTTTACAAATGCATTTTTGGAATAAAGATTGTTATTTCTATTTTTATCGAAGGCATAATTTTGAAGAGGAGAAATATTATATCAAAGTATTTTTTTGAAGAAAAGAATTTTTATTTCTGATCTTTTTGAAGACATTTTTGAAGAGAAGAAATGGGGAACAAGAAGGGAAGACAACGTAAATCTTCTAAAAAAATATCACATGGTGTCGAAAAAATAAATTATGAAGTTGCATTGGCATATTATTATAAACCTAAAGAAGGTGAAGGACAAGTTGAAGTAGGAGGGTCAAGTCAAGTTGAATAATTGCACATTGAAGAAGGGTTGGGATCACTCCCTACGGAAGCTCAGGAAATTGATGTTGGAGAAGGTTCAGGATCAAGTTCTCCTACTGGTATGGATGAACATATAAATTTAGCTCAAACTGTAAAGAGAAATATTAATTATAGAAAATTAGATCATTTGCTTATAATGGATGTAGAAAATTTGAGATCTCTTGCTAATTTTCAACCCTTAAGTCTTTCTAAGAAGAGGTCAATGAATATGATAGCAAGAGAAATATTGGCTAAATTTTATAATTTAGAAACACTTGAACAAGATCAATTTATTTCAGTTGTACTTATAAACAAAAAGTTGGAAGGGGCATTAAAATTATTGGGTATAGATCCAACATCAAAAAGGAGAAAAGTTGTTGACATACAAACTGATATGATTGAAAATATTAGGAAAGGTTTGAACTAGGTAGGGAAGCGATCTCAAACTAAAGATAAGACCATTACAAGAAAATTTATGTTGACATCCATTGTAGGTAACAGTATGCTCCGAAAAAGACAAATATCTTCAGTTTCATCTCAGATTGGTTTTAGTAGGATAACAATATCACAATATGTTAATAAGAGAATTCTTTTGGATGATAGCACCTTGGAAGGCAGTTGGGCAATGATGTGTAGAGCTCCTCGTTCTGATAGGATTGATGGAGGAATCAATAATTAGGTCACATTATTTTGGAATGATAATACACGTCCTTCATCAAACAATAGAGATGTTATCCGACATAGAATTTCAACTAATCAATATGAATATCATTAGAAACATTGGTTGGACACAACAAAATATGAAATGTATGTATTATTTTGTATTTCGAATCCTACATGTTTTTCCATTTATCATAAATAATTGAATATGTTCTACTTCTATCTCCTCCCGTAGTTGTAGCATCAAAACCCTTGTAATATGAGAAAATATAGATAAAAAAATGATACATAAATTCATTCATAAGGGGAATAAAGAGGTATTAATACCTCTATTTGCTCACACATATGTGAACATTATTACCAAAGCTTGTATAAATCATCATCCATTTTCACCATTATGGAGGTGCATAATCAAAATAATTTGGATATGATTATTTCTATCCCAATATAATATTTGATGAGGTTTAATAATAAAGTTTGCTAGGTGGTTTGCTACATAGTTATCCACATGATAAATGTGAGAAATAAAATAATCCTCAAGCACAACCAATAAATTTAAGCTATCCTTTATTATAGCCTTAATGGTCCAACTGGGTGGGGAGTCCCCCTTGATATAGTTAATTATCTCTAAGGACCTACTCTCTAACCAAACCTTAGTGAGACCATAATCTCGAGCCATTTTAAAGCCTAGAAAACAATAGCCTCAATATAATAGTTTGTGTGAAACCCCAAAGAAAGTTCCATTTCTGAGAAAAGTCTACCTATGTGAATTACAGTTCAAATTGTTGATGAAATGTGATTTTTTCCCTATATTATAATGGAGGATGTGTTGGGATTAATGGAAAGTAGTACTGAGAGGGGAGGGGTGAATCAGTACCTCTAAAAATTTTAATTCTTTTCACCATTCATCATTAGTAATCATTTATTACTGTATTATCGACCATTACTGTTGTTATTTCTTGTGCATTTAACTTTAGTTCATAATATTTAATTGTTTTCAACATTCATAGAAACATTCATGAAAGTAATAAACACATTAAACAAGATATGATATCACAGAAAACTCCTGTTAGAAAGTAAAAACTGTGGTGGGGATGGCACCCACAAAACTTCACTATATGCAGAATGGAAGGGAGTCGATAAAGGCTTACAGTTGATCACTTCTAATCATCTACCCTGTTAGGAGTATTAAAGTGGAGACGTATTAAGATCTACTCTATTAAGAGCTTTAGCAATACTGATTTAAGTGTGCACTCGGTTAAGAGATTTACAATAGGACTGTTAGGTCCACCTTTCTTGAAAGGATTTCTTAAGTGTTCTTTGCTCGTCGGAAGCCTGTGTTCTTGTTCTTGAAAATGATTTGATCTATTTTTGACCATGTGCATGAAATATCTTATCTATTCCTTAGATGCCTTCAGTGGCTATAATCATCATTTAACAACAACATGTTCACAATAGATTGCACATCTATTTATACAATTATTTGACCTATCTTAGAATCACGCATTACAATGTTAACTCTTAGATCCAAGGTTTACAATTTGAGCTTGATCTTTAGTTTGCATGTTTTAAATTAGTAAAACTAATTAAAACAATAATAAATACATTGCTTCCTCCACACATAATGGATTTAAAAATAAATCAAGAAACTAAATATACAACTTTAGTGATTTATTTGACGTGGAAAGTCAGATCCACTTTTTGCGGGATGTAACAGACTGTCGGTTCTTGGTCGTCAAGTTGAACTGAAAGTCTAGTAGCATTCCTTTGTTGAACTCATCATTGGGTTCCCTTCATCTCTAGGGTTCTTCTCTTTTTTGTTCCGTCAGGTTGCACTGTTGTTACTCATTGGGTTCCTTTATCCTTTTTGTCATCGGGTAACACTAAATAGTGTTTGTCGGGATGTTTGAACTTGGCAGTTTCAGGTAACCTTGGTGTCAGGTAGTGTTGTGCCCTATCTATCAGTGTGGTGTAAACCAATGGTGTAGATCATGTTTTTACTTGTGTATACTAATGGAAAAATATATTTCCTTCAATCTCCCCGTTTGACATTAGTATCAAAAACTGATATGCGCATGTAACATAAGAAATGTAACATTTGAAATAAGGGGGGAAAGATAAGATATTCCTCTTCTATCCCAAGATGCACAAATGAATGATCCAAATTGATTAACCCGAAGATAAGGATCAATGCACAAATGAATAAATCATTTGGAAATGAGAGCAAAGAGGAAATTCTTAAACTCCCATTTTATGGAAAGGAATGTGTGATATATTTAGAAAGATTCAAATGAATAGGAGAAAAGTACTAACTTTAAGATATGGAAAATCTGAAGAATGATATTTTTTGAGGTTTGTACAATGTCTCTAGAAAATATAAAATATGATTTGGAATAGAAATGTAGAGACAAACAAAACACTAAAATATTTTTCCGATCTGATATTGTCTTGATAAAAATCTTGACCTTGACCCAAAAATGTCACCGTTGACCCCAAAATCTCGACCTTGACCCTAAAATTTCACCCTTGACTAGAAAGATTCAAATGAATAGGAGAAAAGTACTAACCTTAAGATATGGCAAATCTGAAGAATGATATTTTCTGAGGTTTGTACAATATCTCTAGAAAATATAAAATATGATTTGGAATAGAAATGTAGAGACAAACAAAACACTAAAATATTTTTCCAATCCGATATTGTCTTGATAAAAATCTCAACCTTGACCCCAAAATGTCAACCTTGACCCCAAACAATTGAGGTGGACCTACACAGCTCTGACAGAAAATTTGTTCGCAGATCTCAAAAGTTTTTCGAAAAGGGTATCCAGATCTATACTTTAATTCATTGTCCCAAACCTATACCTGCAAGAAAAATGGTTTGTTTTTTGTGGGGGAGGGGTTTGCCTTGGTCAAACTCTGGTGTTGGAATTAACCTTATATTTTAATTGAAATTGCATAAGTAAACAAAGTAAATAAATAAATTCACCTTGCTTGTATAGAAGCCGTTGTGGTGGATTTGAATCTGTGGATCCACAAGTATGTATGCTCCAAATGGATGTAGGATGTAGAATGTAGGATGCATCAAATCAATTGCATGTAGATCTTCAACACCAATCTTGAATGGATCTTTCAAGAGAAAAATGCTTGGAGGAATATGGATGGAGAAGTCTTCAACAAGAGGGCTCCATAGAGCTTGAATCCTTTAATGGGTACCAATGGATCTCCTTGATGAAGTGAGTGTTTGAGAAATGTTGGAATGCTTGAGAGTAGATGCTTGCTTCAATGGATTATTTCTTTCTTCAAGTGCCTTATGATTTCATTATTCTTGCTTGATGAAGCTTCATGTGGTTAGAGAGTCTTAGAGAAAATGAGAGAAGAAGGCTTCTTTTATACAAATCTAGGGCACAATCTTCTAGAGAGGCTGACATAGGAGATTTAAATTTCCATTAGACCTATACCCTTAGAAGTGGACCTATATTAAATATAATTTAAGAGTCATCATTTTGGAACCCAAAACAGCTGTCCTGGAAGCAGGAATTAACTTTTCCAAAGCGCGAGATCTAGAAATCATGGAAATCTAGGATTTGGACAAAAAATTTGAAAAAGGTCGATTGCAACCTAGGTCAAGGTCAATTTTTACCCTGAGGTCAAAAATCATAGTTTTCAATTTTGGATGTCAAAAATAGGCTAGAAAAGTGGGAAATGGGGTATAATAGGGGAAAAATCAAGATCCAAGTCAGAGACCCTATTCAAGGCACTTGAAATGACCCCAAACCACTTAATCAGAAGGCTAAACTAGTCTACAATGAAAGTGCTTCCATTTTCAGACTATACATTTAGCCCCCACTTTAGCAAGAGTATGGACTCGTTGCAAACTCTTGGTAAAGGAGATCATGCAGAACAAATAATCTTATTGAAATCAAAAGGGAAAAATGAATCCTTAAACCCTAAGATCATTATAAGAGAGACATCACCGGTCAAAGAGAAAAAGAGAGGGGGGAGTGGTTAGCTCGCCTAGTAAGATGTGTGTATCTCACTTTGCACCAAAAAAGGATAGGATGGCCCACAAAGAAAGCACTTGATTTTAACCCCATAAAGTTATATGCCTTCTAGTGGCTTTTTGCATGTATGTACTACATGTTCTAATGGATTTTATGAAGTACCCATAGATCCATATCCTTATATCATCATGGAATACATTTGTAAAATGCATATCTCTTTAGGATTTAGCAACTTATGTGTGTTACCTTCTGAGGATTTAGCATATTGAATTGTAATTGAATGCATATCTCTTTAGGATTTAGCAACTTATGTGTGTTACCCTCGGATGATTTAGCATGCTACAAAACAAAAGGTTAGAACAAAATTGCAATAATATAGAACGAGGAAGGCCGTGTATATGCCCCCTCCTTAATATGGCAAAGTACATACTATTTTGACATGTTAAGGAAAGAAAAGATCAAGGATAAATCCTTCTTCAACAACAAGACAATATCTATAGACTACACCCAGTCCAAGCCAAGAAGGTCACAACTCCTATGAGGCCATGGAATGGACGAATGCAAAGAGATATCATGCAAGAAGTAAAAAAGTAACCCTTGTGACGGATAGCACACTATTCAGTTTCCAAGGTGAGAGATTTATCAACTATGGAAACCCAATGTCAAACAAAGAAATAGGTTATGATCAAGGACATTAATCCTCAATACAAACCAAAATGTTCATGTATGCTAGATATCACATAATAGATAGATACTACTTAACCAAGGGAAAAGTGGATCCCAAAAAGATAGAAAAGAAGGGGATGGCATCTTTGCACCCCAAGCGTGGGAACAAGGATGAAAAGTGACCTATTATATCACTCACAATACTATGCAACACAAGGAGCCACCAAAGATTAGGTTAACATTGTTTACATAATGTAGAGTTCCATAATAGGAACATAAATGTTACTCAGAGAAAACAAGATTAAAATACAACTCATTTCCACATTATATATAAATAAATTTACTATCAATGAGCTGCCTAATCTTATAATGCAAAGCTTGAAATTCATTAGTAGAGTGATCGTAAAATCTATGATATAAAAAAAAAGGAAGAGTCTTCAAGTGTGGACTATATTTCTTTTTGCATTTAGGTCTAGTAATCATCTTAGCATGAAGGAGTTTAGGAAAAAGATCTTCTTAGTCAAATTTCTTCTTAGGTTCATCATGTTTTGAAGTATTATTTGAGATTTTTTATTGATGTGTTGTTGAGGGTTAATTCCCAATCCATAAGAATGCTCATGCCCTCCATTCTGTAAGGGCATTTTAATTCCCTGTTTATGCTTACCACATCCTTGACTATGTAATCCTTGTTTAACTAGTAAATGATAACCATGACCATAATGAGAAGTTGTATCAGAAGGAGTAAATGGAACTTCAGTAGTCACTATGTCATTACTAGTAGGTTTGAAAAATTCATAGTGGGTAGAAGCAGCGACAAAGTTGTTATGAAGGTAATGAGTAGTAGAAGCAAAGAATCGTTGTTCAAACTCTCTTTGTGGCTTCATAAAATCAAGATCAGAAACCTTATATTCTCCAATAAAGGTAGGATTAAAATTCAAGGTTCCCCAATCATCTCAAGGAAAAGTATTAGGGGAAGAAGGATTACTATTAGGAATAGGATTATGGTGGGTTTGAATATTCAAACAAGGATTTGGTACATCATTCGCATGAAGTGTATACACCATGTTGTTGTGAATAAATTTGACTTTACGATGAAGGGTGGAAGGAACAACATGAATGTCATGCAACCAAGGTCTACCCAAAAGAAGGTTATAATTAAGAGGTCTAGGCATAACATGAAAAGGAGTATTCAGGATGACCGGACCTACTTTGATAGGTAAGGTAATGATGGCCAAAGTGTTCTTATCAATGTTATCAATGATAGGTAAGGTAATGATGCCCAAAGGATTATTATTAGGTTGAATAGTTTAAAGATTGGCTTTAATTATTTGAGCATGTCCATGCTACAAATGTTAAGCCTAGATCCATTATTAATCAAGGTCCTATGAATGATACTCTTATTGATAGTAACATCAACCATAAGGGCGTCATATTGCTTCTGAACTTATTTAGAAGGTAAATCCTTTTGATTAAATAGAATGTCAGGTGGACCCATGGTAACATGCATGCATTGTAAGAAGGAATTAATGTTCTCTTGATTAGGAGGTGGAGTGGGAAGAGTTGCTAGAGCTTTTTGCAAAGCTTCATGGTAGGTAGGTGAAGTTTGAAGAATCTCCCATAAAGAAATCTTTGTAGGGGTATTGCGCAATTGGTTTATCAAATCATACTCCATCCTAGGATGACAAGGTGGAGGAGGAATAATGGGTTGAGAAGGTGGTAAAGAAGTAGGAACCACCAGATTAGGTTCAGGGTTATTCCTTGTACAATAGGTGTGAGCTATCGAATCTTGATCATTAAAAGATTCTAAAGATTCCATAGGTTTACCTTTGATAGTAATGAAAGGACAACCTTTACTAGTCAACAAGGTTTTTGGATAAACCATGTTAGTTATCTCAGCACTACAAATAGATTCACAAGAAGGAAGAAAAGAAGACATCCTAGGAGGAGATGAGGTAGGATCTTGATTCTCCATAAGATCATCACTAAGAGGGAGAGCATTAAGGGAATTCATATCATTTTCTACTAATGCCTCATCACTAGAAGGAATCCCAAATATAGGTAAAGCATCTATAATGTCTGCTTCTTTCTCTAAATGTCTTCACAAGAGGAGTGTATTTTAGAAAAAGAGTCACCATTATGTATGAATATGCCATCTAGTAATAAATCACCCTCTCATACCAAAGCATCTTCACAAGGAGAGGATAAATCAATGTCTTTATCTGAGGGTTCATCCCATAAAGGAGGATAATCCACAATGGCTTCATGAGGAAGAGAGTAATCAACATCCAAATCCAAAGGTACATCCCAAATAGGAGGATTATATTCTAAAGTAGGCTCATCGGAAAGACATATATTAGGAGAAGAATTAACATCAATCCTCAACTCATCTCCATGAAGAGAAATATGATGGAGAGAAAGATTAAAGTCATCTTCTTGCTCTAATATATCCTTACAAGGTAATACAAGAGAGGAAAAAGCAACATCGCATGCACTAAATAAAGTCTTTCTAGGTGTAACATCATTCAATGGTAAGATAAGAGGAGGATGTTGTTTAATCCCAAAAGTTATAAAAGGATTTTTGGAAAATACTTGAAACAAATTGTGCAACATGATAATGAATAAAGAAATGCATATAAAATAGATCTAAATATATCCCAATGCATTCAAATGAAATCTATAAGCATGAAAAATGCAAATGTTTTTGTATTTTTAAAGCAATTTGCAATTTTTAATTTTTGATATATATATGCAAGAGCATAAAATAAATATACTTTTAAATGCATGTAAGATCTAACATAACATGCAAATCTAACACCAAAAAGAAAGCGTTGTCTATCATGGGTTGACCGAAATGTAACATAAGAAATGTAACATTTGAAAGAAGGAGGGGAGGGGGGGAGATAAGATATTTCTCTTCTATCCCAAGATGCACAAATGAATGATCCAAATTAATTAACCTCAAGAGAAGGATCAATGCACAAATGAATCAATCATTTGGAAATGAGAGAAAAGAGGAAAGTCTTAAGCTCCCATTTTATGGAAAGGAATGTGTGATAGATTTAGAAAGATTGAAATGAATAGGAGAAAAGTACTAACCTTAAGATATGGAAGATCTGAAGAATGATTTTTTCTAAGGTCTTTACTCTATTTCTAGATAATCTGAAATATGATCTGAAAAAAAAATGCAGAGATGAACAAAACCCAGAAATCTTTTTCCGATCCAACATTGTCTTGATAAAAATCTCGACCTTGACCCTAAAATGTCACCGTTGAGCCCAAAATCTTGACCTTGACCCTAAAATGTCACCCTTGACCCCAAAATGTTAACCTTGACCCTAAAATGTCACCTTTGACCACAAAAAGTTGACCTAGACCTACACAGCTTTGACGGAAAATCTATTCATGGATCCTGAAAGTTTGCCCAAAAGGGTATCTAGATCTGTACTTTAATTCATTGTCCCAAACCTTTACCTACAAGAAAAATGGTTTTTTTGTTGTGGGAGAGGGGTTTGCCTTGGTCAAACCCCAGTTTTCTAATTAACCTTATAATGTAATTGAAATTTCATAAGTAAACAAAGTAAATAAACAAATTAACCTTGCTTTTATAGAAGCCCTTGTGGTGGATTCTGTTGGACTTATGATATATTTGTCATCAGTGAAAAAAATTATTCGATTTTGAATGCTTACCGAGCTCATCACTCAGTCCACTGCTTATACCGAGCATTCAGTAATCACCTTTGGAAATCTCACCAGTCAAACAGTTCATACCGAGCAGAACAGTAGTCACCGAGCATATGAACAGTTCAGCAGTGCTTACCGAGAACAGCAACATGTACCGAGTAGACGGTAGTCACCGAGCTTCACCGTAACTACCGAGCCAACCGGGAAGTCAGTTACCACTGAGTCACCAGCGGTTACCGAGTGACAATATAGCTACCGAGTCACCAGCGGCTACCGAGTTCCAAGCTACACTTCGGGACTAGTATGGACCGAGCTTCTACTCTTATCGAGAGCATGATGATGTTGAGTATTGTAGTGGATGCCGAGTATCAGAAGATCATCGAGCTAGCTTGAGGAACCCAAGCTTCTACTGTTTCAGTAATATTTTGTTTACTTATGTAAGGCCGACTTAAGAATAAGATTATGTTATTAATTTGTATTTGGCCGACCTTGTGAAATGTAAATTGTAATTATGGACGGTATATATATGTAATGTATTATACCATCTGATGTATGGAATTATGTGAAAGTATGGATATGCGAAATTAGAAAGAGCAGAGCAGAGACTGCAATAAGGCAGCAGAGCAGAGCATTTTTGCAAAGTCAGTAAAGGAGCAGAATTGACATATCTATCACAGAAGGAGATCAGTACACAAAGGATCTTATCAGCATTAAAGTTGTAAGTCAAGATCTACTGTTTCATCCTAACAGTTGAATCAGTTTGTAAATCCTTTAACCGGGTAGACTTAACAATCTTTTGTAAATCTCCTAACAGAGTGCATACTTCATTGTATGTTTG
>MU224803.1:1097908-1121688 GCA_018584345.1 Thuja plicata | reverse complement strand
TATTTTAATTAGATCTAATATATTATAATTTCAAAATACTGCAAGTAGGTATTTTAACATTCGAGAACAAGATGATTAAAAAATAGAAAAAAATAGTAAAGCTTATCAAAAAAATTGAAAATTTATAATTAACACTAGAGGAGAGAGTTATCTTCAAGAGTGTGTAATTTATTTTCTGAATGGTGTAGATTTGATAGGAGAAATTTGATGCTAGATGAAAACTGTCGATTTTAGGTATGTTCGACTTTGAGTAGTTATAACAGAGAAAATATACATTGAAAACTAATTTTTCTTCTTTTCTGCACTAGCTATACATTTTATCTATGACATATTTTGAAATCAAAGGAAAAAAATATTATTTTCATATATTTTTTTGGTGCGAACAAGACCCTCGTTTTTCAGCATTTTTCAGCAAGTAAATAATGGACTTAAAAAATTTAAAAACTATGTGAATTCTTGTAGAAAAAAAAATTAAAAAATTATAAGCATAAACTTCATCCACTTTTACAAATTTCATTATTTTACATCATCTCCAAATTTTAAATATAAATGCCATTTTTATGTCGTTAAAGGTAAAAATTTTGTGTGTTGTTGACCTTTTCCTTTATAAAAGTGTGACACAGCTTTGTACTTTTACCCAAATAGGAGAGTAATAACTTTGTAGAGAGAACCTAGGAGTCTGTAAGAGCTTTCCTTTCAACGTGTAGTAAGGGGTAGGAAACCAAGAAGACCAAGGAAAAGAAGGTCTGAAAGAATTTGATCTCCTCTCTCCTACTACATTGAATTTCCATATTTAGATCAATAATCTTCTGAAAGTCCTCCAACACTTCAAATCTAAGTTGTTCTTGAACAACCAACAAAACATGATCAACCATCACCTTCTAGTTCTACTACAACACCACCAAGAATTGCTACAAGGCTGCCATTTGTGCCTTTTGATCAGGGCAGCCCTTTAAGGATTTCCAATCACAACAACATTCTATTGGCAGTCTTGAAAGGGTTACCATCTTTCATGGGAGAAAGATAAACAACAACTATTGAGAATATTAGAGGTGTTTCTTCTCTTTGCAATCTTCATCACATCATAGAGGAGGATGTAGCTTTGAAGCTATTGCCTGCATCATTGAAGGGAAAAGAATTCGAATGGTTCAGAAGTCTCCAAGTTGGATAAATTGCTACATGGGATGTACTAGGTGAGGAATTATCAATTTTTTTTGAAGATAAATATGATAATCTTTCTTTGGTGGAACAAGTAACAACTATGAGAAGGGCTCCAAAAGAAGAGATGGGTGATTTTAATCTTCATTTTTAGTAAACATGGAATAGAATCCTGACCACGGTAAGACCCTCTATTGAATATGCATTCTTATACTTTCTTAAGAATCTGAATAGTGACATCTCAGTTATGATCTAATCATTGGGGGGAAATTCTTTACCTCAAGCTTTTGATATTGCTATTAGGGAAAATAAAGTCATATTTAGGCAGGATAGATAGCTCCTAGGCCACCTATGCCTTTCTTTCCTATCATTCAATCTAATATGTCATTAATTACCCCTCCTTTAGCACCATTACCTTCTTCCAAAAATGAGGAAATGATGTATATTATCCCCAATAAAGATCTGCAAAGTATAAAGGACATCTAAAAAAATTGGAAGCCTATTTTGAACCTTTGGAAATGAGATGGTAAATCTTAAAAGGAAGGAAGCTCAAGGAAATCCAATAGTTCATCCTCAAAATCAGTTTTCTAGTTCCTCATCACAACATCCTAACCATCCCATTTACCAAGGTAACAAGTAGTAGTACCAAGGAAATAGAAATACCAATAGGCAGAATTGGAACCAAATGCCTTATAGACCTTACAACCTTGCACCTCTTAATGTTGTTAGGGATATTTTTCCTAACCAAAATAACCTTGCTACTGAATATGAGTGGTGTTATCTTTGTGGTTAGCCCCACAATTAGTCAAAGTGCACTAATGGAGTGCTTAATCAGGCTCTAATGGTTCAAAGTGTGGTTTTTTCACAACAAGATGCATCCATTGATGACTCTCAACAACAACTAGATCTAAGTGCTCCGGACACTACCTTTCTTAATTGGAAAGAGGAAGAATTATATGGGATGAGTATTGATTCACCTATATCAGTAAGCACTAGAGCACAGAAAAGAGCTCTAGAAATAGAGAAATTAGTTGCTAAGATTGCTGCTACAACTTAATCAGTACCCATCACTCCTATTTCTATATTGAAAGAACAATCCTCTTTCACAAATAAGGAGTAGCATCAAAATAACTCGGATCAAATCATTGGTAAATCTTCTCAAAAGGTATTTTTTTGTTCCTTTTAATATTGTTGACAAGATGAAGAAGGTGAATGTCTCTATTTCTATGTGGGATTCTATAGCCATTCGAGGGCAAGAAAAATTAATTAAGGAAGAGTTGTCAAAATGAGCAGTGAGTTCACAAAAAGTTTCAAAGCAGCCTTCAAGGACTATTTTGGCCAATATGGAGGTAGAAGATGTTCAAGAAACATCAGTAAAGGATGATAAGAAAGTTAAAAATGTCAAGCCACCTCCTTTTTATGTGTCCTTAATAATTGGTAATAAATTAGTACATAATTGCATCATTGATAGTGGTGCAACGAGCATAGTAATGCCCAAGAAGATTACAGATTTACTTGATTTGAAGTATGAACCTCTTGACAACGGAGTGATTCAATTAGATGGTTCATCAATACATAGTTTAGGTGTTGTTAAAAATGCAATTTTGACTGTTCATGCTTACCCAAATATCTCTATTCCACAAGATATCTATGTTATAGATTTGCCTCCTTATTTTTCCCTATGTCTATCTACAAATTTTATAGAAATGATAGGTGGATATTTCTCATCATATTGGTCTCACATGTTTTTTAGAACAAGATATGGTGCAAAAGTGACAATAAAATCAGAGTTGTTGACCAAAAATCACATAAATCCATATATTCCAAGCCCTATTAATGCTAGTTGTGTAATCATAGATGTTGATGATCTTAAAGACTATCCAACATTTGATACTCAAATAGAGGGCATCCCTAATATATTATTAGATGAGTGGGAAACTATAAATGCTTTTAGTAATCAGGATAGTGTTATTTATGATGCTTGTTTTGGTAATTATCTTATATCTGAATCTAATCCTATTATTCCTAACTTGATAAAAGCCCAAGATGTTGATTAAGAACAACCTAATTTTCTTTGGGACTTATATTTTGATGGATCTAGAAACAAGGATGGAGTTGGTGTAGGGGTTATGCTTGTGTCTCCCAATGGTGACAATTATTATGTTGCATTCATATTTTCTTTTCCTTGTTCTAACAATGTGGCTGAATATGAAGGTTTGATTCAGGTCTTAGAGTGGACAAGAAAGAGAAATTTTAAATGTTTG
This sequence comes from Thuja plicata, assembly GCA_018584345.1. Lineage (NCBI taxonomy): Eukaryota > Viridiplantae > Streptophyta > Pinopsida > Cupressales > Cupressaceae > Thuja > Thuja plicata. The sequence continues at coordinate 1,118,266 of MU224803.1, read as the reverse complement.
AGGGCATTTGAAGATAGTGAATTGGTGGTCAATCAGGTGAGAGGCTTGAGTGTTGTTAAGAATGATATCCTAAAAATTGTATATCTAGAATATCAGATATTTTAGAAGATTTTGATGCATTCAACCTAATTTTTGTACCTAGAAATAAAAGCCAGCATGTTGATATATTAGCTTTGATTGGTTCTCAAGTCACAATTTCTTAAAATAAAGGTGTAAATACTGATCAATCTCACATTAAGATTGTTGTTAGGCCATCAACTCTAGATAATGAAGTTAACTAGTATGTTTTCAATACTGATGAGCAGATCTTAAGTTTTATGACAAAAATAGATGCCTTTTCAGCTTCTAAAGACAACAAATAAAAATAGCAATTTGAGGACCAGATTATACAATTGAATTCAAATAACTTCCTAAAGGACTAGTCACTTTAGAGTCCATCTTCAATTAAAATGATAAGTTCAAAAAGAAGAAAACCAACATGCTCATTACGGAAGATCATTATGAGGAGTTGGAAATATTCAAAAAAAAATTCTTAAAGTTTGGTAAAGTTAACTCTCCTTGGGATAAAGAGCTTCTTATTACTTTATTTCAAGAATTTAGTAATGCTTTTGCTTGGGATTATGCTGATTTGAAAGGGTTTGACCCTTAATTGACACAACATACTATTTAATTAGATCCCAATTCCAGTCTAGTCAGGCATAAACAAAGGTACATTAACCCCAAATTAGAGCCCCTAATGCTTAAAGATCCCAATAAACCGCTAGATGGTGGAATATTTTTTCCAATCAATCATACATCTTGGGTTTCAAATTTAGTTCTTGTAAGGAAGAAAAATGGGGAGATTAGATTGTGTGAGGATTTTATAGACTTTAATAGGGAATCTCTGAAACATAGACACCCTCTTCCATCAGTGGAATAAATATTATAGTATGTTTCTTGTTCTGAAAGCTTTTCCCTTCTAGATGGTTATTCTGGTTATAATCAAGTTTTAATTAAAGAGGAAAATCAGTTTAAAACAAATTTTACCACTAAATCAGGAACAATGGAATACAGAAGAATGTCATTTGGTCTATCAAATGCAAGTGCCACATTCCAAAAATCTATGGACATGGATTTTAAAAATATGATGTACAAATTTGTTTTGGTTTACTTGGATGATGTTACTATTTACAGCAAAAGTGCAGATCAGCATAAAGGCCATTTAAGGAAAGTACTTCAAAGATGCATAGATTTTGGAATCTCTCTTAACCCTAAAAAATTAGTTTTTGCAGTCCATGAAGGTAAACTTTTAGGGTATCAAGTTTCGAAAGATATTGCCAATTTATCTTTGCCAATACACAAGAAGGGGCTGCAAATTTTTATTTGTAGAATTAACTTTTTTAGACACATTATCCTAGATATTGCCAATTTATTAAAGCCCTTACTACAGTGCTTAATAAATTTTTTTCATTCAGCTAGACTAAGGATGGAAAGTCAAGTTTTGAACAGTTCAAACAAGCCCTATCATCAGCTCCTACATTAGCTAATCCTAGTTTTTCTAAATATTTTATCTTATATGCTTATGGAGGATATGATATTGTTTAAGCTATGTTGGTGCAGAAAAATGATGATAATCTAGAATAGATAGTTTCCTTTTTCAGCAAAGGGATGGATGACTATGAACAAAGGTATAGTTTTGTTCAATAACATGTACTTGTTGTAATTAAATCTTTAAAGAATTTTAAACATATGGTTGCTAGAAATAAAGTTCATCTAATGGTTACAAATCCTAGCATTAAAGATTTTCTGTTGAACAAAGATATAAATGAGAAATGGGTAGGATGGATCACAAGAGTTATGGAATATGATGTGCATATCCATGTAACCGAGTTGGTTAGAGGTAAGGGTTTGTGTACACAAATGAAATAAAAAGAAGAATAAGCTGAAAGTAATGAGGAGGTTATCTTTCTTAAGGATAATCCTGTACTTAATGATCAACCATCAACTTGGTTGAAAGATATGAGAAGATTTCTACAAACTATCTACAATGTCCACCTGATTTTGATAAATCCAAAAGGAGGAATTTCACATTGTAATATGTTCCTTATGTTTTGGTTAATGGTATGACTTATAGAAAATACTTTTCTGGAATGTTGCTTAAATGTATTGATTTTGCTGATCAAAGCCTAATTTTATTTGAATTTCATGATGGATCATGTGGAGGACACTTCAATCCTAAGACTATAGATTGGAAGATATTAAGGGTGGGATATTATTGGCCTAATTTATTTAAGGATGCCCATTCTTGCGCAAGAAAGTGTCAAAAATGTGCTCTTTCTATAGGAAAACAAAGGCTAGCAGCATTGCCACTAAAGCCTATTATTCTTGAACAACCATTCATCAAGTGGGGAGTAGATTTCATAGGCCCCATTAACCCTAATTCTAGTGCAAGTAACAAATGGATTTTAACTGCTATAGACTACTTTATAAGGTAGACCGAGGCTATTGCATTGAAGGAATCAACTAGATATGTTGTTCTCAACTTCTATGAAGACATTATAACCAGGTTTGGGGTCCCTCAATCAATTATTCTAGATAATGTATTGGCTTTTGTTGGTTCTAGAATAATAGAGTGGGTTGCTAAGAATGACATTTATCTTAATACATCATCTAACTATTACCCTCAGGGTAATGGTCTTACTGAGTCTACTAATAAGAACCTCATAAGGATTATCAAAAGGACTCTACAATAGAACAAGAGAGATTGGCATTCTAAACTCAAGGTAGCCTTATAGCTGGAAAAAATTACACCAAAGAAGATCACTGGCAGCTCACCCTATGTATTGGTTTATGGTAAGGAAGCAAGGTTACCAATTTTTTCTCAGTTTCCAACCTTATATTTAGTTGATCAAATGATGTTGTTTGAAATGGAAGATACTTTTAAGCTAACGTTTGCTGAGTTGTTCCAGCTAGAAGAGAAAAGGAGAAAAGCCTTAAAGAACATTGAGCTAAGGAAAAATCATACTAAAAGGTCTTTTGATAAGAAGGCTACACCTAGAGAGTTCAAGGAAGGTGACCTAATTCTTAAATGAGATGTGTTGAAAAGTAGACCAGGGCAGCATGATAAGTTTGACAACTTTTGGTCAGGCCCATTTGTCATCACTTAATGTAAAGAGAACAATGCCTTTCAGCTATCCACCATAGATGGAGAGATCTTGCCTATCCCGGTCAATGGGATCTCCCTAAATATTTTCTCTTAGGTTTATTTCTTTATAACTAAAAGTTTCATTTTAATAAGTGTTGTCGAGCACTAGGTATAATTTAGGTTTCATTTTCAATAAAGTGCATTCAAGGCACAAGGTTAGTTTTAGGTTGCATGGGTCTAGTTAGGTTGCATGAGTCCTAGTTTAGGTGCATTTTCATTTTAATAAAGGTTGCATTTTATATTTTATGGGTCTTGACTCCATTTCCTAATGAATAAGGTCTATAGTTCATGTCTAACGGGATGACATCCAGCATAAGTCGCCATAATTGTTATCCTAAATTTATACATGTAGGATGATAATAATAACCAATAAAAAATTTCATAATGGTACACCTCTTAAACACTATTGTTCAACTAATGTAGATGAGATATATTGCTATTGCACTCATATTATCAGTTACATTGTACTCTAAGTATTGATCATATTCAAATTTTTAAAATTCATACTTGATCATTACATTGTGCATTCAAAGTGAATGTAATAAAGAATTGTTCTCTTCATGTTACATCTTTCACATTGGAACTTAGAGTGAATGGCAGAAGAAAACTTAGAGAATGATATACGCATGAGTAGGGGTCTATGAATTGCCTTGTAGGTTCTTTTGCATTTAGGAGTTGGTTGTCTGCTATGTCCAAATCTTCATGTCTATGTCATTGTCAATCATGTCCTACATCTTAGGTCTTTTAGGTCTTGTCGTACATCATGGAAATAAAAAGTGTTAGATCCAAATTTGATCTGAGAAATGCATGAAAACCTAAAGCATCATATAGCAATCAAACTTTCAAAACTACACATCTACCAATAATATCAATATAATTGAAAAGTATGCATCAATATCAAAAGGATAATAGTATCAAAGGGATATAAGTCCATTAAACCTTTTACTATCTATGGTTATCATTATGAATTATACAAAAGAGTTTCTTTTTTTGTAAACTAGATATCTGAATTAAAGGGACTTAGTTCTTATAGCTGAGAAACCTTTTTTATAAAAAAATGTTATTGTTAGGTTAGTGAACCCAATAAATCAACCAAAATTCATGCATGAATGTCATGATACATGACACTCATGTTGGAGATTTTCTTCTGTGAAAATAATTGATTGTATGTTTGTCATTGATGACAACATATAATATACAATAGTGTTCTATATGCAATTATCAATACAGATGTTCTGGAACTATGCATGTTTATTTCCATGGTGTATACATGTTCTAGATGCTATGTGCATTCACGCTGAGTCAGATATGAACTTTTAGTTAAGTTATGTTAATCAGTTATGACAGTTACAGCATCTAAAGATTATCTATCTAGAGCCGACGTAAATACATTATTTCTTGAGTTGTGCCTATTTTCAAGATATGCGTGTTTTTAGTAATGTTTAGTTATGAGTTAGTGATGAATATACAAAGGCGCCAAGCATTTTTTAACATAATCATGATAGTGGAGTATAATTGGTGAATCCAACTTTGTGAAGTGTTGCGTCTATTCAGTTTGAGTTGCGTAGTTCTAACTTTGATTGCATGGTTAGTTAAGCCAACAAAGAAGTTGATGAAGTGTTTCTAGATACCATCTTAACCTTATCCTTGGTGAGGATACATATAGCAGTTCAATTGTGTTTGCTAAGTGTGGAGAAATGAAGTGAAAAATAATAAGATAGAAGAGAGTAGAAAGTCAGATAGAATAAGTTGAAGAACTATGTGAAGAAACATAAGAATATTAAAATTCATTGGAACTGATCAACATAGCAGGTCTCCTCAAACAGTTCATCTATCAGATATAGTGTATGTCTGTTCTACTAAAGGTTGCATCCTTCATCATTTTAGCAGTGAGATTTTGGACAGTGAGTCATCACTCCTAACAGGGATACCTGTAAAAGACTCAGGGATCTACCTTTAACCAGGTCTTTGTACTTATTAAATTGTAAAGAACAACTCCTAACAGGGTTGCAAGTTCTCCTAATAGGGATAATTATACTTAAGTATAGTTCTTTGTGGGTGCTAATTCCCACCAGGGTTTTTACCTATTTTGTTTCCCCGTAACCAAAATTGTTGTGTTCTCTATTGTGTTATCTGAATGTGAATTTTATTTATGTTAATTGATATCTAAGTGAAGAAAAAGAATTAAAGTAGTTGATAACTGATTCACTGTCGCCCCCCCTCTCAGTTATCCTTTGGGACTATTCCAAAAATTGGTATTAGGGCCAAGTGCCTTGGATAGAAATCCTAATAGATTAAGGTAGATTAGATGGCATACTTCAGGAAAGAGAGTCCTAAGTTTGATGGAGAAAACTATATTTACTAGAAGAACAAAATGATAACACATATTCAGTGCATTAGATTTGAGATCTATGAAATTTCCACTCAAGCAATTGAAGTTACCACCTTGAAAGGCCTTGCAGAAGAAGACACTATAATCAAACAAATGGAAGTGTTCACTCGAAATGAAATTGCCAAAGAATCCCTAATTAGCGCCCTATCTGACAGTGAATTTTTTGAGATCAAGAAGGTAGATAAAGCATACTCTATTTGGAAATACTTAGAAGATATGTTTGAAGGAGACATCCAAGAAAAGAATGCATGCAGAAAGACATGGAAGAAAAGATACAACAACTTAGAGATGCTACCTAAATAAAACATCAAAGCCTACAATCAAAGAATAAATAAAGTAGTTTCGGGTATCAGGAACAATGGTGGAGAAATTTTAGAGGATGATATAATGGACAAACTAATGACCACATTGATAGCAAGCTATGAGAGCAAGATCAATATCTTAGATGAGACTATGCAATTTTAAAAAGACTTCAATAGGGAGACTTTGATCAGTAAAATATCTGTCTTTGAGATATCAAGATTGAAGACAGAACCTAAAAGTGAGACAACTTTCAAAGCCTCAGTCCAAAGCAAGAAATCCATAAGCAACTCTAGTAATAATGAACAAGTGGATACAAAACTAGAATAAATCATTGCTATGATTGCCAAGAAATAAAGGAAAGGTAAAGGGAAATATGAAGGACAACTACCATTCAAATGTTTTTCAGGAAACAAAATTGGTCACTTTGCATCCAAGTGTCCTACAAGATTCAAGAAGTTCAGATCATATTACAAGCCCAAGTACAGTAAGGAATGTTATTATGCTGAAGATGGTGTAACTGATGATGATTTAGGAAAAGATGAAATTGGTTTTGTTGCCAATAAAGACATTGAAAAGATGCTTGAAGAAATGGACAAAGAAGATGAAGGAAAAACACAAGAGTTAGCATTAGTTTCAAAAGATGACATCAAAACTGACTGGATTATTGACAGTGGATGTTCACACCACATAATAGGAGACAAAGATATATTTGTACACTTGGATAAATACAAAGGTGTCATGGTTAGATTTGGAGATAACACTCCCAAACCTGTCATAGGAAAAGGTTCTATCACATTAGATGGAAAGAATAAGATAGCTGATGTTCTTTATGTTGATGGTTTACATCATAACTTACTAAATGTTGGACAGTTGCTTGATAAAGGATATTAGGTGGAATTCAAAAATAACCAGTGCATCATTAACAACAAATAGGGAGACATGATTGCATCAGGCTCAAAGCCCAAAGGAAATGGCTTTCAGTTAGATTCACAAGTAATTTTTTTTGTTGCAAAAGTGGATGACAGTTGGCTATGGCACAAGAGACTTTGTCATATCAATTTTGACAACATAGTCAAGATAAGTAATGTAAAGGTAGTAAGAGACCTTCCAAGTATTGCAAGACCAGTTGACACCATGTGCATGGAATGTGTGATGGGGAAGCATGTGAGGACTTCCTTCAAGAGAAAACAAGACTCTACAGAAACCAAATTAAATATGGTACATACAGACCTATGTGGACCTACTCAAACAAGATCTTACTACGGAGAAAGGTATTTCATTTTGTTTGTTTATGATTTCTCAAGCATGATGTGGGTTTCCTTCTTAAAAGACAAATCTGAAGCTTTTGAGAAGTTCAAAGTGTTCAAAGCTAAGGTTGAGAATGAATCTGGCTTAAAGATAAAATGTCTAAGATCTGATAGAGGAAGAGAATTCACCTTTGACCAGTTTTATGATTACTGTGAAGAACATGGAATCAAGAGACAGCTAAGTGAACCTAGAACCCCTCAGCAGAATGGGATTGTAGAAAGAAGGAATAGAATAATACTTGACACAGTGCATACTATCATTATTGAAGGAAAGGTTTCTCATACCTATTGGAGAGATGCGGTCAATAAAGAAGTCTATTCTATCAATAGAATACAATTGAGGCTAGGCGCAGACAAGACACCCTATGAACTTAGGTTTGGTAATGTACCTACTTTAAAATACTTTTGAATCTTTGGAATCAAGTGCTACATCAAGAGAGATAATAGCATTGGCAAGTTTGATGCTAGAAGTGACGAAGGTATTTTTCTTGGTTACTCTACTAAAAGCAAAGCCCATAGATGTTTTAATCTAAGATTAAAGAAGATCATTGAAAGTACTCATGTGAAGATTGATGAGAAGTTTATGATTCAAGAAAGATATTATGACTATGCTCCCATGATTGAAGATGAGCCGAGACCCATTAATAAGGACACAGTTTGAAGAAATGTTTGACTGTATTGATGTTTCATGTAACAATCCTGAACCAAGTGAAGAAGAATCACAGATTACAAATGAAACTATCACTCCTAGGAACTCAAAATACACATCCAAATACCACTCTAAGGAAGATATCATTGGATATTAGAGCGCTAAAGTATTGAATAGATCTAGAGAAAAAGGTTCAACCATTGACGAAGAGGTATGCTTACTTTCACAGATTGAACCCTTAAGTGTTGAAGATGCGTGCAAAGATTTAGATTGGAAAAGTGCTATGCAAGAAGAATTAGATCAAATAATCAAGAATGAAACATGGGAACTGGTCCCTGGACCTCACGACAAGAACATTATTGGAACAAAGTGGATATTTAGGAACAAAATGAATGAAGAAGGCACAGTGGTAAGGAACAAAGAAAGATTAGTATGTAAAGGATATGTGCGGAGAGAAGGATTAGACTGCACTGATATGTTTTCCCCTGTGAGAAAACTGGAAGCTATCAAGTTGTTTTTGGCCTATGCAACATTCAAGGACTTTAAAGTATATCAAATGGATGTCCGACTGATTATCCTATTGTTATTCACTGTGACAACACTAGTACTATCAATATGTCAAAGAACCTTCTGGTGCACACAAAGACAAAACACAATGAGATCAAACACCATTTTCTAAGAGAAAAAGTTGCAGACAAAGAAGTAAAGTTGGATTATGTGAGCACTAAAGAATAATTAGAAGAATTTTTACAAAACCATTATCAAAAGATACTTTTGAGTATCTCAGGGAGAAGTAGTGAGTAATTCCCTTTCTTGAGTCTGATTAGAATTTTGAGCAAGAACATTAGTCCTTGGTGACTAATGAATGATTGGCTACTCTACTTCTGGAGTAGTACCTGTGCCTAATGAATTTTAATACCCTTTGTCATTGATGTCAAAGAAGGAGTATTAGTAAGGGGGAGCATATACTCTTGGGCAATATATAGTTAGAAGAACAGTAGCAGTGAAGATGAAATTTTGATGAGGATATTGAGAAGATTGTAAAAATAAAGAAGAGACTTTGAGTTGATGATATCATATGTTGCCATCAATGTCAAAGGGGGAGATTGTTGGAGATTTTCTTCTGTGCAAATAATTGATTGTATGTTTGTCATTGATGACAACATATAATATACAACAGTGTTCTATATACAATTATCAATATAGATGTTCTGGAGCTATGCATGTTTATTTCCATGGTGTATACATGTTCTATATGCTATGTGCATTCACATTGAGTCAGATATGAAGTTTCAGTTAAGTTATGTTAATCAGTTATGGCAGTTACAGCATTTGAAGATTATATGTCTAGAGCTGATGTAAATACATTGTTTCTTGAGTTATGCCTATCTTTGGGATATGCGTGTTTGTAGTAATGTTTAGTTATGAGTTAGGGATGACTATACAGAGGTTCCATTTTTTAACATAATCGTGATAGTGGAGTAAAATTGGTGAAGCCGACTTTGTGAAGCATTGCATCTATTCAGTTTGAGTTGCACAGTTCTAACTTTGATTGCGTGGTTAGTTAAGCCAACAAAGAAGTTGATGAAGTGTTTCCAAATACCATCTTAACCTTATCCTTGGTGAAGATACATATAGCAGTTCAATTGTATTTTCTAAGTGTGGAGAAATGAAGTGAAAAATAATAAGACAGAAGAGAGCAGAAAGTCAGATAGAATAAGTTGAACAAATATGTGAAGAAACAAAAGAAGATTACAGTTCATTGGATCTGATCAAAACAACAGGTCTACTCAAACAGTTCATCTATCTGATTTCATTTATATCTATTCTTCTGAAGGTTGCAGCCTTCATCATTTTAGCAGTGAGCTTTTGGACAGTGAGTCCTCACCCCTAACAGGGTTACTTGTAAAAGACTCCTAACAGGGTCTGACCTTTAACTAGGTCTCTATACTTATTACATTGTAAAGAACAACTCCTAACAGGGTTGCAATATCTCCTAACATGGATAATTATACTCAAGTATAGTTCTTTGTGGGTGTTAATTCCCACCAGGATTTTTACCTATTTGGTTTCCCTATAACCAAAATTGATGTGTTCTCTATTGTGTTATCTGAATGTGCATTTTTTTTATGTTAATTGATATCTAAGTGAAGAAAAAGAATTAAATTATCTGATAATTGATTCACCCCTCCTCAGTTATCCTTTGGGACTATTCCAACAACTCACACACAAAAATTGATCAGTTGGTCATGTTCGCTAACCTAACATATTGGATTTGGTGATGTTTTCAAATAGATTAAACAAAAGTGCAATGAAATGAAAAAATTAATGAACTATGAATTCACTAATAATAGAGAAAAAAGAAAAGTGCAGTGAATGTCATGAGCCTGTGATCGAACCTCACAAGATGCAATATCAAAAGAGAAAGAGTATTATGAGTTCATGAAGATAGAGTGAAATTTCAAATGCAAAAGAGGAATGCAGATGCAAAGTTTATTCCAATCATGTCATAAGTACTAATGTTCATGAACAGAATGAATGAATAATGGTGTCATCAAAGAGGAAAGCATAAGCAGTTCACTAGACTATGTTGATGCCATTAATGCCAAGATATAGTATCATGAAATGCAATGAAAAGATGCTACAGAAGATGTATGTGCAAGACAGGTTGTGCTGGTGCAAAGAAGAAGAATTCATTAATGATGTGCAAGAACATGATTAAATTATAGTAATATCAAATGTTGTTATGAATGTGCATGTACAAAGAAAATGAATAAGAGTTACATATATTTTGCAATGTTTTTATAAAGATGTATTAGATCATAAACAATGTTATCAAATTACAAACTGATATGCAGAAGGAGATGAATTTCTTCTTACAATCAAATGATAAGGTTACGTTGTTATTTAATTATGAACAATGAAGGTCAATTACAATGCTGTTTAAAATAGATGACTATTGTTTTTTATTAAGTCAAATAGGTTTTACAGTGTTCCTAAAACCCGAAACACGAAAAATAGTATCATGAAGCACAGTTTAAAATGAAGCAAAATAGAAAAGACATAATAGACAGGGAAAAGGCCAAAGCAAAAAAATAGCTTCTACGAAAGCAGAAAGAATAGGGTCAACAGAAAAAACCAGGGACCCTCATGAAAAATCTACCATCATACTAGCCGCCTTGGCTTCGAGAATTTCCATGTTGGCCATTGACTCTTTGATCTTTTGGAAATCCAGTGCCATGTCCTTGTCCTTGATATTTTTGGTTCTGGCTCTGGTGCACTGACTGGGAGCCTATTCAGTATTCTGATCAGTCTCCACCTCTGTATTGTCCACTTCCGAGCCATCTAATTTAGCCTCCAACTTCTCAATGATAATGTTAGTGTTCTCTTTAGAGGCCTTTAGGATATTATAGCTCTACTCGAAAATATTCTTAAGGGTAGATTTGAACCTAGACATGTTCTCTTCCAACATTTTCACTCTCCTATTAATCTCCAGATCCTCTGTGGTCTAACATAAAAAAAGATGACTATTGTTATGCATGAATACAACAATGATATTCTAACCAGAAGTAACATTTATTGTTATAAAATGAATTATGCACATAAAAGATGGATAGCAATATTTAGCAACATTTAAGTTATGCATATACAAAGCATGGATGTACATCAATGTCATCAAATGAATATGCATATAAAAAAGATAAAATAACAGTGCATGTTAAAGAGAAAAGGGATAACAGTAATTCTGTTATAAAGAGATACTAAATCATAACACTTATTATCAAATGAAATATGCATGTACAAAATATCAGACAAATAACATTATTATCAAATATAACATACATGTTCAAGAAATGATAGTGATGTTTGTGAAGAAAAAGATGCATGTTTTAATGTATCAAGGTAAACACAGTAATTTACATTGGTGTCATGAGCCTGTGCTCAAATCCTATGGATATCAATCTTACTGGTGTCAAAATGACACTTCGAAAGCATGTATACAATATGGTCACTATTGGCAAGTGTGAGGTGGAGAAAAGATGACTCGTAAGTTAAGACAACAAAGAGTAGTAATATTCAAGCATGGTCACTGTCGATAGTGGACAAATACACAATAAAACTGAAGTTGACAGTAGTGAAGACATTATAAAGAAAAAATGCAGTGAAGGAGCTAACAAGATGTAACTTCTCATAAATGCATAACATAAGCAAAGTAAAGCAACAAAAACTTGTCTAACAATGGTCTATTCAAGCAAAGGCTCAAGTTAAGAAACAAAAACAACAGAGAGTGAAAAACCACAAGATCATTGTAGTAATTTAAGGAGAAATGGAGATGTTCATCAAACGCAATTAGAACATTAAAAGAAATAAAACATTGACATAAACAATGAGTTCATAAAGATAGAAAATTAAAGCTGAGGATAGAGGTAACTTATCCCTAAGTTTAAAAGCTGAAAAGTGATGATATGGATCCTGAGTATGCTGTAAAGACAAGCATTAACCACACCATCCATTATGGCCAAGACCCAGATCATCAAAAGCCCTGCACTCTAGTGCTAAGTTCAGCTCGAACCCAAATCAGTGGGAATGACTCCGAGTGTTGAGAGCCCGAGCTCTTTATCACAATAGACACTTCGAGTTGGAGCCCAAGCTTCATGCTGAAAATGAATTCTTGAGATATAGTCACAAACAAAGGTGGAATAAAATGAAAGAGATAACACTATGTTCCAACCCGAAATCAATAGGTTGAAGCTTCAAAGAAACAACACAATGCCCACATCACAGTGATGAACTCTAGATAAAAAAACCAATGACAGAGGAGCAGTGAAAGACCGAAATCAATTCCATAGTTCCAGAATGGGTGGCACCATGGATTAGGGTTTCAAACCCTCACATTTTCCCCAAATTCAAATGCAATGCGAAGAGAAAAAAAGAGCCAAGTTTTGATAAAATTTGAAATCTGGTGACACAGGAGGAATGGATGAATTAAACACTGCAGTGCACGAAAGTCAGAGTCCCAAAAACCCACATCCGATGACAACAACCAAAAAACTTAGCCTAGGCCATGGTGTGGATATTTCGAAGAGTTTTTGATTGCATAGTATTGGTCATGTTGACCTAGGGTTATGCTGTCGACATTAGGCATTAGATATATTTTGGGTTATATGTTATGGGGTTAGGGATTGTGTATTATTATGTTTTGATATATCTTGGTTTTATTTTAGCAAAATATGTATGGTTATAAAAACAAACCAACATTAGGGGCTTGGATTAGGGTATCAATTATGCCTAATAGTTAGAGTTTTTCAAGCAGTTATTGAGGGGTTTTAGAGGGAATTTGATTTTCAAAATTGGCCTTGAAAGGGTATTTATCTGAACTTCTTAGTAATTTTTAGGGGTTCAAAATTTAGGGAGAAGGTGGTTTTGTGATAATATCATTTCCTTTATGCCAAGATACATACATTTTGTAACCAGAGGTTCAATTTTGATGCATTGTAGTGTGCAAGTGATTGTACTTTATTCCTTGGCATTTTTTGCATATTGGCATGTAACCATTTGTAGATCTTAAAGAAAATAAAGCAAGTTCCCCATTATTCACATATTTTTTGAGTGTTATATCAATCCTCTTCTCTATTTTTGCATTTAAGTATGATGTGTTTCATAGCATAGATAAGTGAATTAATTTGATTCCATCTCTAAGTTATCAAAATAGAACCTTTTGCAGAATATGTGTTTGTTGGTAGATCTTCATTGTTTGTGGTGCAAACCCTAATAGTGAGATCTTTAGGTCAACCTATACATTGAATAGTGAATGTCTATTTCAAATATCTGTATTGTGTTTCTTGTGGATGCTTTTTTTAAGTTCTTATTAGTCTAAATTCATTTTGGTGTATCACCTTCAAGTTTATTTATTCAGTTTTTTAAGTTGTCCCTTTTCCCTTTTCACAAATCAGAGAATCAATCATAGGTGATATTCCAAATCCAATAGGAACCAACCTAGAATGTGGAGATTCCTTCTTAATGAGAGTCTACCCACAACTCAGAAATGTTTCCATTGTTACAATGAGATATTAGTATCCACTAATGCCTGAGTTAGGTTGATATTTCAAGGCCTTAACAGTTTCAACTTATTCTACAATGATAGAGGAATCAAAAGATGGATGTCTACTCGAAGGACTCCCCCATAGAATGACATAGCTGAAATAAGGAATATCTCAATAATGAATTGTGCTAGAACACTAATGATAGAGAAAAATGTTACACAAAAAAGCATCAGAGAAACTGTAAGTACAATAGTCTATACCTTGAACTGAGAACATGTCAAGAAAGGTACATAAGTGGTGCAAGAGCACCCTTCTAAGGGCTCCCAACATCTTAAATTTTGTTTTGAAAGAACTTCTTAGTGAAGGCTTGTAATTAGAATAAGAGATTTGAGCTCATTTGGTGTGTGTAGGATCTTGTTAGGATCCTAGAGTCTTTACTTGGTTTTTCTGTTTGATTGTACAATGACTCGAGGGATGATGTCATCCTGAGGTCACATGATCCTAAGATAGGTCACATTCATTAAATAGGGGTATTCAATGTGTCAGTACATGTGCACTTTTTTAAGACCTAAGAGTGGTCTTAGGATGTGAAATGAGCAAAAATTACTCAAGCAACAAAAGTTGTTAAAAAGTTGCTTAGCAACTTTTCAAATTTTCTTAGCAACTTTTCATGATTTGGGTTAGAACCTTACCCAAGCGACTTTAAGCCTTAACTAGGCTCAAACCCCAACAACAGGACTATTTATGATTAGAAAAAACCTAATCCAAGGTTTAGCAATCTATGTGTATGGCCTTGAATTAGAAGAACCAGACTGTGACTGTATTTTGTGTATGCCAGTCGAGATTAGTAGCATGACTGGATGAGTTAATGAAGAACACATGAAATATTTGGCATTGTAAATTTGTATTAGTATATTTTATTTCATTTTTATGTGTTTAAGATAGTTTTTTTGTTATCTGGTGTGCATTTTTTTATTTTTTTGAATCTGCCAGTCCTCTGTCCAGTTTGAAGAGGCTTGTGATGTAGGGCCTATAACTCCTATTCCCACCTAGGAAACACCATGGAACCCTGCAATATGGTAGTATAGACCCTATACTATAAATATACACAAGAAGCGCCCCAGAATGTAAGTGCAAAAATTTATTTGACCCAGCCCTAGCTGAGACTAGACAGTGCCCGGCTAGGTATGGTCAACCTTTGACAGGCTCTAGAGGAGAAAGGAAGAAACTTCAAGATAATCCCTTTAGAGGGGATCAAGAGGGATGAGTGAAGACTTGTTGGTGTGAAGGAGAGGATTACACCAATTCATTTGAGTTTTTTAATCAATCAAGAAAACTCTGTGACTCTGCTAAGCATAAAAAGCCCTAAAAACCCTAATTTTTTGTTGGGGCATTGTACAGACAGTTGAAGACCTAAAACCCTAAAAATACTTGAGGGTTGGGAATTTGAATAGAGGTATTTGTGGAAGAGTAGACATGGTTTTTTGAAGGAAGTGGGTCAAAATTCCTATAAACCCAGAGAGGAGGTCGAATTAGGATCTTTCCTTGTAGCCCTATTTTGGGAGGAAACTATGCAATCGAACAACAAGCCAACTTGTTCAGCACCTTGGAGTCACTTTTCTGGATGAAAAAAAACCTTGGAAGTAATCTCTACCCTTGTCAGACTGAGGAGATGAGTAAGCCTAACAGAGCCCTTATTAGTCTATGTAAGGGAATGGAGCTAGGAGATGTGTCCGCAAGCTAGGAGGAACGATAGTTTTATTTGTGGTGGTCAGATTGGGCTAGCTCAGGGGATCCAATTGAGAAGATGAGTCCTATATACCATAGGGTGTGAGTAGAAAACACTAGTGATCCAAGATTAGGATCAGGGAGCATAGACTAATCTAGTCTCCCGATCTCCCAATCAGATTGGTATCAGAGCCTATTGAGGCTTGGGAAGTGGATAGCTGGAGAGTGGATGTTACAACCACCAGAAGAATCAGTAGGGTTATCTCAGAAGGAGAAGATGGTGACTAATGCAGAGCTAGCCAAGAAAGTAGAAGAGAAGGAGGAAGAAAATAGACTCCTGGAAGAAAGATTGTTTCAGAAGGAACAACTCTTGGATGATGTCCAAGCAAAGGTAGACAAAGTGAATGATAGAATAGAGGAACAAGATGCTAAAGAAAAAGAGAAAGATATATATGATGAGGTGCCTACACCTCATCCTCCTATTCAAGATGAGCCATTCTTGAAGGAAATAGAAACCATCATAGGCAAGGCACTTGAAGGTGTTCTACTTCTTTCTGGTAGAATGGACATAGAACTTGTCATGCAATGGATAGAAGGTATGGAGAATCACTTCAAATGTGAAGAGATCTCTAAGGCATAAAATGTTAAAGTGGCCAAATCAAGGTTGAGAGGCCAAGCTCTAACTTGGTGGAATTATCTCCAAGTAGAAAGGGAGAAGGAATGAAAAAATCCCATTGCCAACTGGAAGGCTATGGTAAAAAAAGTTAGAGAAGCTTATCTACTAGCAGATTATGAAATCCAACAGCATAGAAGGAGACTGAATCTAAGGAAAAAAGAGATGGATGTTGCCACTTATACAGAAGAGTTTCATAAATTAAGCCTAAGGTCCAAAGTGAAAGAAGATGAGATCATCCAGGTGGCAAGGTATTTTAGTGGACTAAAATGGAGCATAGCAAAGGAGATGAATTTGTTTATTCCTTCCACAATATTGGGGTGTCAACATATGGCACAAAAGCTAGAAGAAAATTAGAGAAGGAAGCAAGAACCTAACTCCAAAAATAGAGGTAGGGGTAGAGACTCTAGACGGAGTCAAAGAGGTGGTTCTAGTGGCTGAGGAGGTGGCTCAAGAAACCAAGGAGAGAGAAGATTCCTAGAGAAAGTTGCAGAGATCAGTACAAGGAGTACTTTCAGCAGAGGAAGAGGGTCTCTGAGTAGTAGAGGGAGAAGTATAGGAAGGATTAGCTCCTACTTTGCCACAATGAAGTGTTACCAATGTGGATAGCTTGGACACCCTGCTTATAGGTGTCCTAACAAACCCACCAGCTCTAGTGGTGAAAATAGGGTAGCCTATGCCCAATAAGATGGCAACAACTCATGCACTAATGAGATAAGTAAACTAGAATCAGAGATAGGGGAGAACTTGATGTTCAGAAGAGTGCTCACAAGGAAACCTACCCAAGGGGAACCCAAGCAAAGAAGAGCTCTATTTAGAGTGAGATGCAAGATCCAAGGCAAATTTTGCAAGGTGATAGTTGATTTAAGATCAACTGACAACATCATATCAGATGAGGCAGCAAAGAAGTTGAAACTTACAAAGATTCCCCATGCAAACCCTTACAAGGTGACTTGGTTGAATCAAGAGTAGAGTGTGTTAGTGAATGATCAGTCATGGGTGGAGCTTACCATTGGAGGGTATAAGGATAGGATTCTTTGTGATGTCCTGCCCATGGATGTCTGCCATCTCCTATTGGGGAGACCCTGGTAATTTGATAGGAAAGTAATCTATGATGAAGAAGAGAACTCCATTTCCTTCAAGAAAGATGGCTCAACATTCAAGATTCAATCCCTAAGAAAGAGTGAGGAAGGAGCCTCAAGGACACCTAGTATATTTCTTAGTAGTGGGAAGGAATTATTACACATGTTACATGATGATGAACTAGGGGGCTTTTCCATTGTTGTGAGGCCAAAGGAGGAAGAACACAAGTTGCAGACTGAGATACCTAAGGAGGTGAAGAAAATGTTAGAGGAGTTTAAAGACATTTTAAGTGATGGAACACCTACCATACTTCCTCTAAGAAAGGCCATAAGTCATCAAACAGACTTTGTACCCGGTGCATCTCTCCCTAACAACGCAACCTACAAGCTTACCGTTGACCAAAACAAAGAAGTAGAAAGGCAAGTACAAGAGTTATTGGATCAAGGACTGATCAACAAAATCATTAGTCCATGTGTAGTACCTGTGGTATTGGCATCCAAGAAGGGAGGCAAGTGGATACTTTGTACTGATTCAAGGGCCATCAACAGGATCACTATCAGGCATAGGTTCCCAATTCCAAGAATTGAAGACTTGATGGATTGTTTAGGGGGTGGTATGTATTTCACAAAGTTGGATGTCAAGAGTGGTTATCACCAAATAAGGATTAAGGAGGGAGATGAGTGGAAGAACACTTTTAAAACTACAAATGGATTGTATGAATGGCTTGTGATGCCATTTGGGCTTACCAACGCCCCAAGCACATTCATGAGGTTGATGAACGAGGTCTTAAAGGACTTCATTGGAATATTTGTGGTGGTTTACTTAGATGACATACTCATCTATAGAAAAACCAAAACATAGCACCTTGAGCATTTAAGGTTAGTCTTGAAGAGGCTAAATGAAGAAAAATTGGCAATCAACCTTGAGAAATGTGAGTTCATGTAGCAAGAACTAGTTTACTTGGGATTTGTGGTGTCCAAGGGCACTTTGAAAATGGACCCAAGTAAGGTGGAGGTAATCTTAAATTGGCCTATCCCTAAAATATGGACTGAAGTTAGGAGTTTCCATGGTTTAGCACAATTTTATAGGAAATTTGTGAGAAATTTCAGTGGCATATGTGCACCAGTACTTGATACCATCAAGGGAGGACTTAACACTAAGTTCAAATGGAATGAGGAAGCTGATAAAGCATTCCAAACATTGAAGCAAGAGGTAGCTACCAAAACTATCTTACTTTTACCTACATTTGACAAATTGTTTACAATTGAATGTGATGCAAGTGGTGTTGTAGTAGGGGATGCATTGAGTCAAGAAGGAAGGCCTGTGGCATTCTTCAATGAGAAACTCAATGAAGAAAAGAAGAGGTACTCATCCTATGATCTAGAGCTATATGCATTAGTGCAATCCCTCAAGAAGTGGAGGCATTACCTCCTTCCAAAAGAATTTGTGGTGTTCACAGATAATCAAGCCTTGAGCTATATTAATACTCAAGAAAAGTTGAGAAATAGACACTTGAAGTGGATGGAGTATCTTCAATCCTTCACTTTCACTATCAAGCACAAGAAGGGGTAGCTCAATAAGGTAGCATATGCCTTGAGTAGGAAGCTCTTGACTGTCCAAGAAGTCCAATTACAAAGCATTGGAATAGCAGGTTTCAAGGACCTTTAGGAGGAGGATGAAGACTTCTCCAAAGCCCATAAGGTGTGCCAAGAGTTTGAGAATCACTTCCATGGTGAGTATGTAGACTACACCCTTCAAAATGGACTCTTCTTCAAGGGAAATCAGCTATGTGTACCTAGGAGATTTTTAAGGGAAAATCTGATCCAAGAGAAGCATAATGGAAGCTTAAGTGGGCATTTTGGAATTAACAAGTCTATGGAGTTAGTACAAAGGTACTCTTTTTGGCCTAAGTAGGCAAGGGATGTGGAAAAATGTGGTGTGTGTCAAAGAGCTAAAGGAGGTTTGAGCAATGCAGGGTTTTATCAACCTTTACCAGTTCCAAATAGGCCTTGGGAGTGTGTAAGTATGGATTTTGTGGTTAAAAAAAATCACGTATGGATAGCTTCTATGTTGTAGTAGATAGGTTCTCTAAGATGAGTCATTTCATTCCATGTAGAACTACTCATGATGAAAGCTATGTATCACATCTCTTCTTCCAAGAGATTGTAATGATTCATGGACTCCCATTGAGCACAGTGTCAGATAGAGATAGCAAGTTCATGGGTCATATTTGGCAAAGGTTATGGAAAATGTTGGGAACTAATATTTCATTCAACCCAGCTTACCATCCACAAACACATGGTCAAACTGAAGTTATAAACAGGGTGTTAGGCAATTTGCTAAGGTGTTTGACCAAGGAGTATGGGCAGATTTGGGTTCTAGTCATTCCACAAGAAGAATATGCCTATAATGATAGTGTGAATAGGACCACCATAAGGATTCCTTTTGAGGTTGTGTATGGGAGACACCCTAGAGGAGTGTGTGAATTAAGAGACCTTGGTTCGTATTACCCAAATTTTCCATTCTGTGCAAATTGGCCTAGTCTGCCCTGTCTGGCAATTCTCTGTCATGGTTCCAGGTCTTGGCTCTGCTTAAACCCTTAAACCCTAAGTCTTTCATGTTTGAATGAGGTAAAAACCCTAGGCCATGGCTCTTATATTTCGCAGTTACTTTTTCTAAGTTACTAAGAGCATGTGCTTTATTTCTCAGTCGCTTGATCGCTTTGCCTTGGGTGAATATTCCTTTTCTTCTCCCGACTCTGCGCTTCTCCTTTGTCGCATAGTCTTGTAACCCTTTGGAATATTCCCCAGATGTCTTCCGACTTGGCTACCTCTCTTTAGTTGCATGATCACCAGATAATGTCATAAACCTTGGTGGAAGGTGGGTCCCAAGTCTTTGGTCGCTTGATCGCTTCAACCTCAGAGGATATTCCTTTCCTTCTCCCGACTCTGCGCCTTCCTTGTGTCGTGTAGTCTGGTGACCTTTTAGAATATTC
>MU224803.1:1047081-1081878 GCA_018584345.1 Thuja plicata | reverse complement strand
ACATCCTTCCATTCTACATTCCATGTTTTGAATCATACTTGTGGATCCATGGATTCGAATCCACCACAAGGACATTACAAGCAAGGTGAATTTGAGTTTTGCTTTGTTATTCTTTATGCAATCTTCAGTTACATATATTAAGGTTAATTCCAAAACTAGGGTT
The DNA here is from genome assembly GCA_018584345.1 of Thuja plicata. Taxonomy (NCBI): domain Eukaryota; kingdom Viridiplantae; phylum Streptophyta; class Pinopsida; order Cupressales; family Cupressaceae; genus Thuja; species Thuja plicata. Next base: position 1,081,715 of record MU224803.1, on the reverse strand, counting down.
TGACCAAGGCAAACCCCTTTCCCCCAAAAAACAAACATTTTTCTTGTAGGTATAGGTTTGGGATTGTAGATTTGAGGCCAGATTTGGATACCCTTTTCAGATTTCTTTCAGACTGTGCGAACAAGGACACTTTCGGAGCTAAGCAGATCGAGTTGGCATAAGTGTTATAGGGTCAACCTTTTTCATAACACGACATCAGAATGGAAAAATATTTCTAGGTTTTGTCCATCTCTGTGTTTCGGTTTGGTATCAACTATCAGCATCTCCAGAAATAGTCTACAGATCTCAGAAAACAACAATCTTTGATCTACTATTTTGTAAGGTTGGTACTTTCTCCTATTCTTTTTAATTACTGCCATTAATCATAATAATCAATCAAATTATAGAATTTAAGATCCCCTTTCTTGGTCTCTTTCCAAATAGTGGATTCATTTATGTATTTCCCCTTTGGGGTTGATCAAAATTGGATCTCCTATTTGTGTATTTGAGGGTGAAAGAAAGGAGCATCTTATCTTCCCTTAATCACAATAACAATTGCAATATACAATCAATAAAATTCAAGTAAGTGTAAAGTAGGGTTAAGGAAATCAACACAAATAACAATTAACAATTCCAAACCCCCCCCTTTAACCAAAACTATTTTCATCTTTACATCTCCTAAACCCTAATTTTCATCTTTACAAGTCTATGTAAGGGAATGGAGCGAGGAGATGTGTCAGCAAACTAGGAGGAAGGATAGTTTTAATTGTGGTTGTCAGATTGGGCTAGGTTACAGGATCCAATTGAGAAGAGGAGTCATATAGACCATAGTTTGTGAGTAGAACACACTAGTGATCCAAGATTAGGATCAGGGAGCATAGACTAAGCTAGTCTACCCAATCTCCCCATTAATAAGTTACATATTATTATTTATGGTATGGTTATGCACCTAATGTAAAATACTTTAAAGTCTTTGAAAGCAAATCTTATATACTGAAGGACATTAGGAATAGAAAACTTGATGCTAAAAATCATGAATCCATTTTCCTAGGTTACTCCACTAAGAGAAAAGCATATAAGTGTCTGAATTATAACAATAACAATGTTGTGGAAAGTGAACATGTTATAATTGATGAATATGCATAAAATAATGAAGTTGAATTGATGTAGAGGGCTTGATACTCTAGGCTTTCCTTCACTCCAAGTTTCTCAATTGACTAACCCAACTGGATATAATGGTTGTTCTTTGTTGGTTCTTACTTCTTCTAGGATCTCCAAGACCCTCTCTACCAACTTCTCCTTCGAGGTATAGTTGGTTATTAGAAGACACCAAGATTTCTAGGCTTAACTAGTCCAACTAGTTAATCAAAATCCTATCTTACTCCACTAGAACCCCACTAGAATGCCAATCCCCTACTTAGGATCTTCACAAACCTTCACTAAGACTCTTTACACCCCTCTTGAACCATTATAGGTCATTCTACACTCAGCCCAATATATCAAAAGCCCTTACCAATCCAATTGGTTGTTATTTCACTAGGAGGCCTAATTGCTTAATTCCTAGTAGGTCATTTTGCACTGATTTTTTGCAAATGCTCACAAAAACTCCAAGTGACTCCATAAAAAAACTTGGAAATATTCAAGAAATCACTAAATGCTATAAAAAACCAAAACCCTGACCTCTAGAAGCACCAAAAATCCTACTTTCTTGCAAGCCCTAGATTATAGCCTATTAATTAGGCCTCTGGACCTGTCAACATGAATAATTGCTAAACGTGTCTTCAATATTTGATTATCCTCCTGCCACCTTTGAATCCTTTTAGGAGACTATCTTGTGCATCCAACAATGCTACTAAGTCTTCCCCAAAAGGTTATGGGTGCTCAAACAAAATCAATCTTCTCCATGTCTTCGCTCACCTAGTTTCACCAGTCAGCCATAGGGCTTCATTGTTGGCCTGTGAAATCCATTGAGAAAAAAATAAAAAATAAAAAAATCCTATCTACTAACCCTAGCCCTACTTTCCCATGGTTGCAGTCAATTCCACTGGAGAAAAACTAGGTGAGATCCATTTCTATCTAGGCAGCATTGTTTTGTCTCTGTCAAACCAATGGCCTTCAAAAACTTGTAACTTTAATCCTACTGAACTTCAAAACAAAATATCTATTTCATATGGAAGCTGAAAGAAAACACTACACTAACATGAAGTCTGATCACCTATGCCAATCCATACACAGCCATATAGAAGCAAAGATACAGTGCAAATTATGCAAATGGAGGTACAAACATCCATACAGAGGTGTCAGAAGTAAATGTCTCAATCCAAAATCCCATTAACCTTTTGAAAACTTTGATTCCATGCTCATATACCAAGCATGGGTAGTTACATTTAGTTCCAACTACATTTTGTGATTTCTTGCGAAAGTTGCTCGAGCAACTTTCAAAGTTACTAGGAACTGTTTGCATTTTGATTCATTTTGACTTTCCTTGTCAACTCGATGTTTGATGTTGACTTCTAAGATGCTAAATAGGATATGTAGGGTCATAAAACATACCTCTAACCCATATTTCCCTAAAATGGAAACTTTTCACAAATTGAGGCCAAAATGACCTAATGAGCACTAAGGCCCTTACAAACATGAGTTAGACTACCATGCTTCCAGCCTTTTAGAACTTATTGTAACACACACACACAAAATATTAAAAAAACCTTAAACAATAGAAAAACATTGAATAGGGAGGTGCCCTGCACCATACTCCGTTGGACACAATAACTCAAGTCCCTTGACTTAGGAGGTCTTCGATGGTGACCCCATGTTTCAGAATATCCATCTCTATCATCCAAGTGGCCTCAGCTCTGGGTAGTCCCTACCACTTGATGATGAGGAACTCCTTTTAGTTACCCTTCCTTGTCTTCTTTATCACCTTAGAGTCCAAGACACTTTCCAATTGCAATGGCTTTGGGGTAGACAAATCTTTCACCCAATCATCTTCCTCCAAATCTGCAAGTGGATACAAGCCTGTGTCTAGAGGTGATCCCTTATAGGGGTATAAGTCATAAACATTGAAAATAGGTGAAATTCCCAAATCAGGGGGCAATTCGACTTCATAGGCATTCTTTCCATATTTATGCAAAATCTTCACTAGTCCAATCTTCTTCATGAGTATCTTAGTTGGTTGGCCTTTGGGTAGCCTCTCCTTCTTGAGGTAGGAAAGTACTAGATCCCTAACCTTGAATTGCAAGTCCCTCCTGGTGTTATCAACTTTGGTTTTGTACTTATCCACTTGTATTTGTAAAGTCTTATTAACTTGATCATGAAGCTCCTTCATTTCTTCTACAAATTACTCTCATTATGCACTCCTCTTGTCCCTCAAACTTAGATCCCTCAGCTCCAATATCCCTCTCGGAGTGACCCCATAAACTATCTCAAATAGGATCTTACCTGTACTCCTATTAATGGAGTCATTGTATGCAAATTCTTCCTGCCCTATGATATGATCCCAAGATTGTCCATGTTATTTTGTCAAACACCTCAGCAAATTCCCAAGTGACATGTTCACTAATTCTATTTTCCCATCTGATTGTAAATGGTAGGCTGAGGAGAAAGACAAATTATTTCCAAGCATCTTCCAAAGATTTCTCCAGAAGTAACCCACAAACTTTGTATCCCTGTCACTGACAATATTCAAAGGCAAACCATGGATTCTTACTATATCCTTAAAGAATAGCCATGCAATTTGAGAGGCATCATTGGTATTCTTTCATGGAATGAATTTTGCCATCTTGCTGAAATGGTCCACCACCACAAACACACTGTCATGTCCCCTAAGTGTGTCTGGCAACCCCAAAATAAAATCCATACTAAGGCACTCCCAAGGCCTTTGGGGTATAGATAATGGTTGATACAACCCACTATTGCTTCTTTGTCCATTTTCCCTCTGACAAATATGACTTTCTTCTACAAATTTCCTCACATCTGACTGCATCTTTGGTCAATAGTAATGCCTATGCACTTGCTCCAATGTTTTATCCACTCCAAAGTGGCCTCCCAAGCTTCCTTGATGTTTCTCCTTCACAATGTTTTCCCTCATTGTGAACTGAGGTATACACATAAGATGACCTTTGAACAATAGGCCTTCCTCCAACACAAACTCACTAAAATCCACCTTGAACCCCTTCTGAAACTTCACACAAGCTTCATAAGCTTCTTTGAAATCTTTGTCTTCCTTGTAGAGGTCTTTCAAATCATCCAATCCTACACTTTGTAGTTGTATCTCTTGGATTGTGAGTACTCTCCTACTAAGATCATCTACAACCTTGTTGATAACCCCCTTTCTTATGCTTAATAACAAAAGTGTAAGCCTGCAATGATTCTACCCACTTCATATGCCTCTGATTTTGTTTTTCTTGTCCATTTAGGAAACTTAAGGCATGGTTACCAATATAGACCACAAACTCCCTAGGTAATAGATAGTTCCTCCACTTCTTCAAGGCTTGTACCATGGCATATAACTCCAAATCATAGGTGGAGTACTTTTTTTTTGCCTCATTCAACTTCTCAGAGAAGAAAGCCATAGGGTGTCCCTCTTGGCTTAGCACTGCTCCTATAGCCAACTTGCTAGCATCACACTCTACCACAAAGAGTTTATTAAAATTAGGAAATCTAAGTGTAGGTAGCTCTGCAATCCTCTTTTTCAACATTTCAAACCCCTGGTCTGCTACTACTATCCATTCAAACTTGCATTTGATTCCACCTTTTATGGTGTTCAGAATTGGGTACATACACGACTAAAATTTCTCAAAACTTTCCTATATTAGGAGGCCAATCCATGGAAACTCCTAAAATCCCCTATAGACCTAGGTGTAGTCCATTCCAAAATGGACTTAACTTTTTCAAGATCCAGCTTCATGCTCCCATTAGCAACCACAAAACCATGGTAAACAAGTTTTTTTTTCAGAAAATCACACTTCTCCTGATTGATCATCAACTTTTCTTGATGTAGCCTCCTCAAGACCATCTCCAAATGCTTCATGTGCTCCTCCTTGGACCTATTAAATATCAAAATATCATCAAGGTAAACTATTACAAACTTACCAGTAAATTATGCCAACACTTCATTCATGAGCCTCATGAATGTGCTAGGTGCATTACTTAGGCCAAAGGGCATTACTAGCCACTCATATAGACCCTCATTGGTCTTAAAAAATTTTTCACACTCATCACTTGGCCTCACCCTTATCTGATGATACCCTAACTTCAATTCCACCTTAGAAAAGTAACAAGATCCTCCAAGCTTATCCATCAAGTCTTCTATCCGGGGTATTGGGAACCTATATCTGATTATGATCTTGTTTATACCCCTTGAGCCTGTACATATCCTCCATTTTCCATACTTATTATGTGTAAGTATTGTTGGCACAACACATGGGCTCAAACTCTTCCTTATCAACCCCTTATCCAACAAATATTGGATCTGTTTTGCTATCTCTACATTTTGGCTTGGTGTCATCTTATATGTAACTTTGTTTGGAAAATTTTCTCTAGGAGTGAGGTTAATTTCATGACTCACATCTGTCATAGGTGGTAAGGCACTTGGAAAACCATTATCTACTATGTCATGATACTTCTCCAACAAAGCTTGTATCTCTGGTGGCAAACATACTTTCTCCTTAGTTTCCTCCTTTGGTTTGATCACTACTGCACAACAGACTCCTTTCTCCTTCTTCATGGCCTTTAGAAACTCTTTCCCACTCAATAACATCACAATTGTTCCCACATGCTTCTCTTCTTTGGGTTCTTGCAATGGATCCATTTGGAATTTCTTTCCTATCTTGGTGATGACATAATTGTTCTTCTCTCCATCATGTATTGCTTTGACATCATACTGCCATGGACGTCCTAGGAGAAGATGGCATGCATCCATAGGTAGTATATCATATAGGAACTTGTCCTTATATTCCCCGATCTCAAACTCAACCATAGTTTTCTCATCTACCACTATTTTTGACGCTTGTTCAACCATGAAACCATGTAAGGTGTGGTATGAGGTATCCTTCTCAACTTCAATTTCTCCACCATCTCAGTGGAAACTATATTCTAAGTGGATCCAAAGTTGACTATAACCTTGCAAATCTTCCCATTAGACCTACAAGTTGTCTTGAATAAGTTCTTTCTTTGGGGTGGCTCTATGGTGCTAGGTAATTTGAATAAGGTTCTCCTTAACATCAAATTTTCTCCATCTAATACTGGCCCTACCTTTGAAATGGGAAAAGTAACACTTTGAGTGTCATCTTCTTAAACTACCTAATTCCTTCTATCCCCCATTGAAGGTGAGAAAGCCTTCTCTGGACACCTGCCCATTGTGTAACCCACTTGGTTGCAATTATAAAACCTACCACTGAAAACTTAATTAGATCTCCCTTGGGGTTGGAACCTACCTCTTGGTGGTCCTCTACCTCTGTATCCTCCCCTTTGGAAAGATCCTCTATACTATTTTCCTCCACTACTATCCATGAGCTGACTATCTTCTTGTCTATTAGGGCTCTGTCCTCTACCAAAGTTACCCCTGCCTCTCTAAAAACCTCTGTTATTTCTTCCACCTCTTCCTCTTTGATGGAAGTCATTTCTTCTTATTGCTTTATCATTTGCTCTCAAGGCCAATTGAAAGGATTTGTGCATACTATCTAGCGCCATCATGCTAATATCATCGTGAATGCCCTATCTCACCCATTTAGGTACCTTGCCACCTTCTCCATTTCTTCTTCTTGTCTCCTAGCCCTTAGGTTTAGTTTATAGAACTCCTCGGTGTAAGAACTCACTAAAATTTCTTTTTGTCTTGGATTTTGTAACTTTTGATATGTTTGGATTTCATAATCAGTGGGCAAGAATTGTGCCCTCAACCTTATTTTAATTCTCTCCCAAGAAATATTTTTATTCCTCCCATTGGTTATCCTTTCATCTTTCATCATGTTCCACCACACTAATGTAGATCCCTTAGGTCTAGGTTTAGCATAGCTAACTCTCTTCTACTCTGCTACCTCCTTGTAGTCAAATTTATTATTTATAGCCTCTAGGTAATCCAAAAACTCCTCTCCATTAAAAATGGCACAATAGTATGGTATTTGTTCCATGTTATCCTTGTTCAAATATTTAGAGGCATCTAAGAATACCTTTTTTTCTTTTTCTATATCAGGTTCCTTCCCTTTGTTTGATGACTCTTTTGTCTGACTCTCATCTCCATCACTTTCATCTCCCCACTCTATGATCTTCTTATTTCTCTTTGTCTTAGACACATTAACCTTCTCTAAGAGGCCTTGAACCAATTCTACTATGGCATCCCTACTCATTTCCTTAGGAGGCATGATGTCAACCTCTTGACTCTCTTCCCCATCAGACATACACAATCTTCAAGCTATTCCTGCTCTGATACCACTTAGTTGAACTGGGCTTGACACTCTAGGCTTTCCTACAATCCAAGTTGCTCAATTGACTAACCCAACCATCCAATGGTTGTCCTTTGTTACTTCTTCCTTCTTCTAGGATCTCCAAGACCCTCTCTACCAACTTCTCCTTTGAGGTATAGTTGGTTATTAGAAGACACCAAGATTTGTATGCTTAACTAGTCCAACTAGATAATCAAAAGCCTATCTTACTCCACTAGAACCCCACTAGAATTCCAATCCCCTACATAAATTATTCACACACATTCACCAAGACTCTTTACACCCCTCTTGAACCATTATAGGTCATTTTTCACTCATCCCAATACATCAAAACCCATTACCAATCCAATTGGTTGTTATTTCACTAGGAGGCCTAATTGCCTAATTCCTAGTAGGTTAGTTTGCACCAAGTTTTTCCAAATACTCACAAAAATTGCAAGTGACTCCACAAAAAAACTTGAAAATATTCAAGAAATCCCTGAACACTATCAGAAACAAAAAAACCCTGACCTCTGGAAGCACCCAAAACTCTACTTTCTTGCAGGCCCAAGATTATAGCATATTAATTATGCCTTTGGACCAGTCAACATGAATAATTGCTAAACATGTCTCCAATCTTTGATTCTCCTATTTCCACCTTTGAATCCTTTTTAGGATATTATCTTGTGCATCCAACAATGCTACTAAGTCTTCCCCAAAAGGTCATGGGTGATCAAACAAATTCAATCTTCTCCATGTCCTAGCTCACCTGGTTTCACCAGTCAGCCATAGGGCTTCATTGTTGGCCTATGAAATCCATTGAGACAACAAAAAAAAGAATAAAAATCCTATCTACTGACCCTAACCCTAATTTCCCCATGGTTTCAGTCAATTTGAGTAGAGGAAAACTAGGTTAGAGTCGTTTCTATCTAGGCACTACTGGTTTGTCTCTGTCAGACTAGTGGCCTTAAAAAACTTGTAACTTTAATCCTACTGAACTTCAAAATAAACTATCTATTGCATATGGAAATTGAAATAAAACACTACACTAACATGAAGCCTGGTCACCTATGCCAATCCGTACACAACCATACAGAAGAAAAGATACAATGTAGATTATGCAAATTGAGGTACAAACATCCATACAGAGGTGTCAAAAGTAAATGTTTCAATCCAAAATCTCATTAACCTTTCCAAAAATTTGATTCCATGCTCATATACCAAGCATGGGTAGTTACATTTAGTTCTAACTACATTTTTTCATTTCTTGCAAAAGTTGCTCGAGCAACTTTCAAAGTTGCTAGCCACTTTTTGCATTTTGATGCATTTTGACTTTCCTTGTCAACTCGATGGTTGATGTTGAATTCTAAGACCCTAAATAGGATATGTAGGGTCCTAAAACATACCTCCAACCTATATTTCCCTAAAATGGCAAATTTTCACAAATTGAGGCCAAAATGACCTAATGAGCACTAAGGGCCTTACAAAAATGAAGTTAGACTAGCATGCTTCCAACCTTTTGGAAGCTATTCTAACACATACACAAACTCCTAAAACAACCTTAAACAATAGAAAAACATTGAATAGGGAGGTGCCCTGCACCATGAATGCAAGTAATAACTTCAGGATTACAAATCTTTTGTATACATGAATGAAGGAAAGCCCAACAATTTACCTAAAGAACATAAATAAGTTACTGAGAAACAACAAGAAATTTCAAAGAAAAAACAAGAAACTATCGAGTCACAGAAAAAAGTTGCCGAGCAACAGGAGGTAACTGTCGAGTAATCAGAAGAGAAAGAAGAAACACAAAATGGACATGAAGTGAATTTACAAGATGAATATGAAGAACAAGAAGAAGAAGAAAGGAGACCAGAGCCTACATTAGCAAAATATGTAAGAAGACATCATAAAATGAATCAAATCATTGGAGAAAATGATTCAAAGGTTATGACAAGAAGTAAGTTGAAAAATAAGACATGTTTATCATGTGAATTTGAGCCCAAATCAATGAAAGATGCTTTATGTCAAACATTTTCAAATGGGATACACACTGAATTTGAGATGTCTATATTTGGAGAGATCAAATATTTTGTTTGTTTGCAACTATAACAGATGAAGAAAGGTATCTACATTACTCAGTATAAATATATCAAGGAGATACTAAAAACCTTTGACATGGAGGACTCCAGAGCAGTAAGTACACCCATGGCTACTGGACAGAAAATATCAAAGACTGATGAGACAAAATATTTAAATAAAACCTTGTATATATGTCTATGCTTGGGAAGGTACAATATGTTATTCACAGTAGACTAGATATTGCATTAGCAGTTGGGATTGTTGCAAGATTTTATGCAAATCCTATAGATAGTCACATGATGGTAGTGAAAAGGATTTAGAGATATTTGAAAGGAACAAAGGATTATGGACTATATTGTAGGAAGAATGAGAAGTTTGAACTGAAATTTTATACTGATGCGGATTGGGGAGGCAATTTTGATGATAGAAAGAGTACAAGTAGTGGCGTATTCTTTCTAGGAAAGAGATTAGTGTCTTGGACAAGCAAGAAATACAACTGTAATTTTGAATCTACAACAAAAGATGAATATGTAGAAGAAACAGTTAATTGTTCAAACATAGTGTGGATAAAGTAGTTGTTGAAAGGTATGAAGGAAGAAATCACTGAGGCAATTGTTATTTTCTGTGATAATAAAAGTGTTATCAATATATCAAAGAATCCTATGATGCACACTAAGACCAGGCATATTGCTATCAAGTATCATTAATTGAGAGATCTAGTTCAAGATTGGAAAATCTAAGCAAGAAAGCAAAGAAGGATGAGAAGAGCAGTATAGAATTGTGAAGTAGTTATTGCTTGATGGATTTCCATGAAAACCTGAGAAATAGAGATGACAATGGAGGTCAGTCAATGAATTAGTGTTTGAGCAAAAGTGGATCTGTATTTGCAAAGTGAGTTGTATATTTCAGATCAAATTATTGTTACTTTCTAACCATTGTATACGTCAAAATCCTTTAATCAAGGTTGACCTAAGAGTCATTTTGTAAATCCTTTAATCAAGGTGACATTCTAATGGAATGATCTAAGTCCCCTAACAAGGCTCACTTTTAATAGGGTGATTAAATCCTTTAACAGGGTCACACCTAACAATGTGCATTATAACCTTTAAAACGGTTGGCTCCTCACATAGCTCACTTCAGAAGAGTGAAAGATTGGTAGCATGTTATTCGTAGTTTTTTACATATTGGGTTTCCACATTAAATCTTGGTGTCATACTTGTGTGAATGTTATTTGATATGTTATATTGTTAAGAGTTTTATATTCTCCAAGTTTATTACTTTAGGAGAGTGAACTGCAAGTTTATGTTACTTATAATATGCTATAAAGACCAAGTGGGTTGTTGAGTAAATCTAAGTTGGTTAAAGTATTTAAAAGTTCAATTGGTACATTTGGACCCGAGGATAACTGATTCATCCCCTATCAGTTATTCTAAATCATCCTAACACTTGGAGCCTTGCTAAAACCCAGTTCTTCAATGGTTAGGAGAAACTTTCAAAACCACATGGTTCTTATTTTAGGTTGGATTTTTCTTATTTTTCAACCAAGATTTTAGTGTTCTATCTTATTATTTGTGAAAATTGCGGTTGTGGAAACCCTGATAAAACCCACATTCCTCTAAGGTTATGGGTTCCTAGTAAAGCCCACGGTTTTCTATAATTAAGGTTAAGCAAGCCTTGGAAAATCCTGATCTTTGATTTGTTAGGTTTAGGCCTATTTTTTTAACTTGTACTTTATATGATGAAATCTTATTAGTTTGATGTTTCTATGTTGATGGTTAGTTGCTTGTTTGAAATCGTTTACTTTATGCAACTATTTTCTTATGTTGAGTTCCTGATCCCACTCAAAACTTGTTTGTAAAAGGGTTCTGGGTCGCTTCAAAATATGTTTCCCCTCTAATAAAAATACTATGAATGTGGAGATGGGTACCATTAGTGAAAAACAAAGTTTGAGAGTTTGCATTTTTATTTTGTGAAGCTATTGAGTTTTAATGTTGTTCAACAAGAGCTCAAATCTTATAGTTCCATTAACATGCACAAAACAAGAGTAGTAGCTATAAGTTATAGAAATAATCAAAGTGCATTCAAGACATCCAAAATGCAGTATACCATACTCACACAAAGCTTATTAAAATAGATTATCTTATTATTTTGTGTCATAAATTGATAAAGATCTATTACATAGTGTCATGTGTCTATCTATATATTTTACCTATTTGGGAAAACCTTTAAACCTCTGAAATATATGAGAATATCTATTCTAAACACCCCAAATTTTAAGCCAATAAAAAAAATTGCATTGGCAAACTAATTATCCAGATAGACGCATTCTCGAGGGATAATTTAGATGTGTAAAATCTACACTCAAAATGTTCTAAAGTCGCTGTATCCACTAACGGATTTCACTTCAAGCTCAAGGACACCTATATATTTTACCTATTTGGGAAAACCTTAAAACCTCTGAAATATATGAGAATATCTATTCTAAACTCCGTAAATTTTAAGCCAATAAAAAAAATTGCATTGGCAAACTAATTATCCAGATAGACGCATTCTCGAGGGATAATTTAGACGTGTAAAATCTACACTAAAAATGTTCTAAAGTCGCTGTATCCACGAACGTATTTCACTTCAAGTTCAAGGACACGATACATGTTTTCAAAGATGTCCCTATTTTGAAAGGCTCGTCGTTTGACAAAATCAATTCAAACGAGCTTGATCATTCCTCTATCAACATACGCAGCAACATTGAGGAGGCAGGTAAAGAATCCCTCAAAATTTCTTACTTTCTACTATTGACATTATATGCCCTCCGATTAATTTGTACGGTCTTTGAATTAAATTGAATTGAATAGGATGTGGCTATTTTTTTCAACTTTTAGGCTAAATTTAACAATATCAAATTTTGTCTAAACCAAACTATGACTCGTGCAACATAACCTAACACGTATCATATTCAAGAAACGTATTAAACGAAATTAAGATTGTGTTTCAAATATATTGGATCACAACTCTAGGAGAAATGGGAGGAACAAGAAACCAGATAATATATATTAATAAGGCCGGCAGTATAGTTTCGTAGTCGCCGAGAGTGATTGAATGGGACAATACAGCCGGCCTCCATTGAGCTATTACCTATAGTGAAGTTAACCTCTCTTCATTGTTTGGCGACAAAGAGACATGTGTGGTCCGCCACAGAGAAATTGACATTGTTAGTAAGTTGTGATTCGTCATTCGCCCACCAGGGGGTTGAATGTTGTATTCATGTGAGACAAGAATGTGTAAGCGATATCAAAATTAGGGTATTGATCTACGGCTTACCTCGTTATTACGTGATGTTCGATGACTCCTCTACTTAAAAGCCCTAAGTCCTCGGTCTCACCACAAGATTGAATTTTCACTATTATCCCATTATTGTAAACTCTCTGTCTTCAGTCTCCCCACATGCTTGAACTTTCACCCTGGTCCTAGGTGACAATCCCACCAAACCTTCATCATTGTCTATATTGAAACAAATCTTTCATGATCAGTTAGGTCACGAAACACTTAAAAGTATATTTACCACGTTTCTCTCTATACTGACATAATTTGAGTGAAGCATCCCGTAAAGAGATTTAATTTTAATTATAGTTAAGACTTGAATTTCTAGACCTTATGCTACAACTAAATGCAATTTCAAGATTAATGTAAAAGAACTTATATATATATATATATATATATGATCAAAAAATAGACTAGATCCAACTAGGATTTGTAACAACTAAAAGGCTAGTAGGCTATGTGAACCATAATTATAATTCACCAAAAAGTCTAGCAAAGCATTACAAATTACAAATTATGTTATATATAGCAGCCAAAGAGTGCCCAATAAAAAGACACTACAAGACTCACATGTACATTTCAAGTTATTTAAGTTAAAAGCATAATTTTGTGCTCATATAAATGAGTTACAAAATTGGAAGATGGAGCATGAAACAATGAGATTGTTCAAAAAATTAATTGCTAAAGATGAATGGTAGGTCTAAGGAATGAGAAGTCAATTGACAAGTGGTAAATAGTGCATATAAAGAGATCTATGAATCAACATATTTTGATGATGGACAATTTCATGGGGAAATGAATCCGTAGATTAAAAATGATCATTTAAAGCCTTGTATTTTTAGGATGAAAGTGGTCGCTTCGACTTAGCTAATAATGCCTAGGGTTGAAAAAATGATCAAACAAGTAATGAATTTATTTTTAGACATCTAATGATTTTAAATATAATTTAGGAATCAAATATAGATTTTTGTTTATTAGTCTTTAGAAGATTTAATGTAGACGGATTCTTTTACTTGAAGAATTGATACAAAACTGATTTTGTGTTTACAAATGAAATGCTAAAAGCTCACAATAATATGCAAGAAAAATAGAGAGATTTCTATTGAAACATGAGAACATAAACATAATTAAAATAAATAAGCCTATTGGATTTAAAAAAAATTGTTCAAATCTTATTCCCGATATGATATACGCTTGCAAAAACACGAATATACAACTCCTAAACTCTGAAAGTATTTCTCCAAACTTTCTCATAACAATCACCCCAAAAACTCTCTGAATGAAATGAAAAATAGATTAAAATGATACTTACGTCAAATCAAATTGAAATAAAATTTTATTTGTTTTCCCTCTAACAATCATGACCAAGAGGGTATTTTTTTCCATTTTTCCTCCTAAAATATCTCAAATTGATTCTTTTGTTACCCCACTTCAATGATTTTCTAGTTAGGTTGCTTGATCTTGTCTTTTGGCTATTTTTTTCTTCTCAAGATAGAAATTGTAATATTCCCCTATCTTTGTGCTTAACTTGTAATAATGAATGTGTCATGTCATAGCCATTACAAGATTCTCTCTTACCACTTTTGGACCCCTCCTGAAGAGGTAGGTGGTCAAACAATGTCCAATGCCTAGATGGAAAGTTTGATGTTTATAAATTTTTAAATATCATGATATGCTAGGGTTAGAATTTTTTTACAAAAGTGCCCAAATATTTTAACAAATATTTCAAACTTATTATATACTAACAAAAACCTTAGACTAGTCATATGCAACTTAACTTGGTAGAAAAATGGCTCATAATAGAGGGATGGATAAAGTGTGGGTAGAAAGTAATTCCCTAAATATAATTACTTTCTTAAAATAAACTACCCCCATCATGGGTAATATGGCCATTCATTCAAGATTTTATAGAAATGCTTAATACATTCAAAGCTCATAAATCACCTACATCTACCAGGACAGAAACTGTGTGTCTAACATGATAGGGTATTTGGGTGTCATGTATAATCACTTGGTTTTTTGGGATAGTAATGTCCATATCCCAATTGAGTTTTAGTTGTTATTTCCCAATGATGCTAAGAAATGCTTCTCTTTACCACATCTTCATTTTTATGGAAATATACATGCAATTTGAAGTCCAAATTAGGGTCTCTTTAATGCTGAATTAGGCCATGATTGTAGTTTATTTTATCTTGCCTTCTCTATTTCTCAAAGAAAGTGGTAATTTGTGTACAAATGAGATGAGGGGTGATCAGAATATGTTGGATTCGATTGCCTATGATAAATGGAAGAAGGTTAAAGCTATTTGGTCAGAGCTTTTAGTTGGTGCCATGACTCCATATATGGAGAAGTTGTATAAGGAAGACATGTAAGTTAAAAATTCCTTTGTCTAGGGATGCGAAGAATGAATATTGAAGGTCTATGGATTGGAATTATAAATTAATGAGGATTTGATTTCTAAGGTGTCAGACACTTTGACTGGAGAAAATAATTTCTACAAGGATAAGAAGAGCGTGAGAATTTTTTTTGATGTTTTCTTTCATCCTGATGAGAGAGACAAGGTTTTTTTGAATTTTCATGGATTCCATGAGAGGGCTTCTATCAATTTCTCTTGGGAAGATGATGTTGAAATCGTTATGAGATATTTGACTCTCGATTGTAAGTTTAGCAATTACTTCAACTATCACTTTTTGATTTTGAACCAATTTAATCACAACAAATATATTTCAATCCCATACTATCTCTTAGTTTCCAGGAATCATAGTTTACAAGATCATTGGAAATAAAATCCATCCTATGTCCTCCATGAAGGGATCATTCTTTTCATTATGGAATATGTCTCTGATTTACATATTGGGAAGAAAATCCATCCTAAAACTAGCATAAAATTCTAGAAGAGTGCAAGGGTCTATTATGGCGATGAGTGTTCAGTGAATTAGTAGGAATTTGACTCGGATGGGGGTAATTTTTTTTCATTTAAACACCATAAAGCGGCCAAATTCTAGCTCCTTTTCCTTGAAAAGGGTGGTTATTTCCGATGACGAGGGGTAGGAATATATGCCCTCTGATGATATAGTGATTGCTTTTTTGGACCCCATCTCCCAAAAAAGGGTAAAGGAAATGCTAGCGCATCTTCCTCTACAAAACATAAGGACAAAATGGGCCCCTCTGGACCCCTTCCTACTCAGGAAAAAAAAGAATTTATCTCATGCTAGAAATTCATGAGAATCTTCGCTTGTTTCCCATGTGCATCCCCCTTATGGTAGGTTTAAGGAGGAAGATATGGGTCTTCACATGGAGATTTTTATTTATATGAGGAAAGATAAATCGTTTGAGAAGGGTTCCTTTGTTCTTTAAACCTGAATATTGATAAACTGTTAAGGACTTTGATGAAAAAACCACAAATTATTTTTAATTGGATTGTGGAAGAAGTTAATGATCTGAAAAAAATAAATAAAAATAAAAAAATTATAAAAAAATAAAAAAATAACCTCCCCAATTAGCCCTAAGATGGATAGAACTATGGCCAGTACTTAAACCCTCACTTAGGGCATTAGAAATCTTAAAGAGGATTATGAAGAACATATCAATAATCTAGAGGGAAATTTTAATAGCCTTCGTGACAGAGTTGGAGTTGTTGTGGCAATTAGTAAGACAAAATTGGATAATTCAATTGAAGGACTGGCGAAACTCAATGAACAGGTAGAGGCTTTGAAATATTTTTTCGAGGGATAACCTACTCCTTTTGTTAGTATCAATTCAGCCAAAATGCATCATCAAAAGGATATAGATTCATCTAAGGATGTGGTCATTAATCCAGATAAAATGGATAAAGATACTCTTTGAGGATGTGCATCTAGACTCAGGCGCAAAGACAAGGGCATCTCCCCTATAGACTAAATTGTGAATAATGTTAGAAGTATTAATGAAGATGTTATTCATAAAAAAATTGATTTAGTAAAGTCTCTATAGGTAATTGAGGCTCGACTCCTATTTTGTCTCTTTTGACTTTCACTTGGTTAGTATCTACTTAGTTTTTGGTTGCAGACTGTCTTTTTTTTTTGTTATTTTGTAATTTGTGTTTCTCGTCACTATAAAACTAGTTTACCTTTAAAAAAAAACAACCTTAGACAAAAATCTACCAAACTAAAAAATAAATCATCTATACTAGATAGCATATAGACCATGGATGCTCCTTCACCAAAAATCCAAGGTAGAAAGAAATTTTTAATGAGTAAAATATTGATATATTTTATGTTTGTTATGAATCCAATTTTTTTTTCTCTTTTTCCCCTCTTTTTACATAATCCATTTAAAATTAATATACACTAGAAAACTCTAAAAATAAAAAATTCAATGTTTTGTAATATCTCATCCCTTTTTAGTACCACAAAAAAATTCCATTCATTCCTCTCTATGGTAACATTATATTTTTTAGTAAGGAAAAAAAGGGAAAGATTACAAGATAAATAAAAATTAACATTTAGAGAACACTTCGAAAGGAAAGATGAACACAAAAAACCAAAAAAAGGACATTAGCAATAGACTAAAAGCTAGCCAAAAATCCAGCACCAAATAAAAAAGATAGCCTAAGGACTTTAAGGCATCAATAGCCTCAACTTCAAGATTTTTCATCTCCTAGGCTAGCTTCTTCAGCTCCTCGATCTCCACAGGTGAAGAATCTAATTTTCTCTTCATGTTTTCTCTAGTCCTCCTTTGGTGTTAGAGTCCTCATTCTTTTCTTTGTCTTTTTGAGTACCTTAGTGCACCAGTAACATTCCTTGTTGTGCATTTTATAACTTCTCCAACACGATACCCATTGTAGAAGTAGCTTTATTCACCACTTTATGGCGATGCTCTGAGATGGTATTCATAGTTTCTTGGATTTTTCCAATTTCACCTTACAAATACTTAATATTTTCTCATTTTCCTCCTTCATCTTATCCATGAGCTCAAGTGTTCTTTGTAGAAACAATTTCTCTTCTATGCCCCACACAACCCTAGAACCATTCAGAGGCACCTATTTAGCTTCCATTTCATTCATCTTACTAGTGAACATTTTTATTATCCTAAAATAATCAACATTCCCATTTCTGGTGATAGCCTGAGTGTCCTAAGGAAATTCCGGATCAGGATTGAAGTCATGGTCTTCAGGTTTAAGATATCTAGGGAATATGGACCTTTTCTCTTTTTTAGTGGGAGGGTAGGAGGTATAGGAGCCATGAATGGTATCTAAGGTATCATATATGTCCTCGAGAGAATATTTAAAATAGGAAACCAATCTTATCTTTGGTGATTCTTGTTCAAGTGTTTTTAGCTTTTTGAGAAGTGTCAATGGGGGTTTTCACAAAGATATCTTTATTATTGGAAGTATTGGTCTTAGGGGTTTTCTCTACCCATTATTTGAAGGGGAGACTCTTCCTCTTCCCAGTCAGTGTCCCATTCATCTCCATCCTGAGATCAAAGAATATCAGTATTGTATCCTTTCAAAGTTGAAGCACAAATGGGGTTTGATAGGGACAACACATTTTGAAAATGCTCATGGATTAAAAAAATAAGGTCAACATGCAGAATAGTGTTCTTCCTAGGGATTTTCTATGTTTCTTGATACTATTTTTTAAAGAGTATAGAAAGTAGTAAGGGAAGGAAATCCTCACAATGTGACAAAAATGATTGAGGATGGAAAATTAGTAGTCATAGACTCTAGTAAATCCATCATCCAGTATGATGTATTCCATGATAACTCTAAGAACCTCCTTCTATAGCCTCTTTACCTCCTAAGTTATGGTAAATATGATAAACACTTCATCTGAGAACTTTCTATCATGAAATAACGTCACCCCCTCTATGGAGATCCCAATAATTTCCTCCATGAGATTATTGTCTATCTTTACCTTCCTACTGGAGATAGAAAGTTCTCAATCTTTCCATTTTTTAAAAAATACTCAGTAATTTTTGGATCAGCACCATGGAGATTCACAAGGAATTATTCTATCCCACCCTACATAATTTTCCTCTAGACCTTATTATTTTTCTTATTATTCACACAATTCATTAGCTCAACCCTCTTTATGTTCCCCCCATCATAGAAATTACCTTACTTTTGTTAATAGTATAGAAAATTGACAGAATAAAGAGCCAACAACATAACCAATGCACCCATAATACGTTCTAGCCCTTGCTAACCATGGTGATAATTAAGCTGTCATCATAATAATTAATGATGACATTGTACCTAGTTTTACTCAATCTCAACATGAGTAAATGAGATAGCTTTCCCATGAGTGACATTGTGATCAATTAAGGCTCTAACATCATCTCCCAGATCATTATAGGCCTGCCATATCTATCAAGAATTTTTCCATATTCCTTGATTAGCAAAGGTAACATTACATTTCTCTTTCCTCATCTCTTCCAAAAGATATTGGTTTGATGCAAAAACAATATTTGTATTCACATAACTATTTTAAAAAAAAACTAAGGGATTCTTCTTTCCCATTATACAACTAAAAAATAGTTACAAACTTCATCTTCAACAATCTCTTTATCAAAAATTGGTTTAAATGAAAGATTAATTTAAATGTATCTTCATGAAGCTTTGACATTTGAAAGGAAAGAGATGCATAAAGTGTTTTGGTTTTATTCCAGATTGAGTTCAAGTGGGCCTTTTGGAATGACAGTGAAGGATACCTAGATCAATTTTGAGGAGCTTAGAATTATGAGTGGGACTCTTAATATGGTAGAGCTGAGAGATTGTAAATAATTATTATATAATAGAAAGAGTTGGTATGACCAATTATATGCAGGATATGAAGGAGTTTAATAGAAAGCTTTCCATGAAATTCTTTAGTTCATGGCATAAGGCTAGTGTGGCTATAAGGAGTATCAAATTCTGTGTGACACATGAGCTTATAGTTAAAGCGACAGTTTTTCATTGTGAAAGGGAAAAGGTTGAAAGAAAGAGTGTAGCCCATATTACAAAACCTAAATGAATAAGTTCTTTGAGAGTGGTGAGAAGCTGGAGATTGGATCTAATGGTAATGGGTATGAGCATTCTTCCCTCCCCCCTCCTTATGCTTTAGTTTGTCTTTATTTCTTGAAGTTTTTTTTTTACTTTAGAGGGTCACTTTATTGCCTATCATGGATACCATTTTCCTATTTTAAAGCACATAAGGAAAGGGGATAAAATTAATGTTTCATTTTTCCTATCCTCTTCTCTTAGCAATAGTATAGCTAAAGGAAAATCCCCTCCCCTACATACATGATTAATGTATGTATTGTATCAACACATTTTTGAAAATTCTCCTCTTTGAAGTTGATGCATTACCTACCATCAACCAAAAAGAAAAATCATTTTTGAACCCCTTCGTAGTACACTTAAAATTGAAGAGTTGGATAATAGCCTTATTCCTAAAAGTTTGAACACTAAACATAAGAAAAATAATAAGAGTAAATCCCTCCTTCTTCTATGCCAAAAATATCCTTTCAAGAAGCCCTACTTGGCACTACCTCAGCTAAAAAAAAAAGTCCGTGAAAGTAAATCTAGCCATTCCAAGTCCAGAAAAGCTAATTTGGGTGCTAACAAGAGAACCATTGATATGGATAAGGAAGATAATAATGAGGTTCAAGAATGTCACAAAATAGACTCTAGGTCTAGAGAAAATAAATATGAGATGAGTTGTGGTGAACATAGGTTTTCTCGTGTGAGGAGGAAAAGAGAAGTTAAAGGGAAAATGCTAGATGAGGAAATGGTCCCAGAAATGGACCTTGATTATGATCCCAAAGATAGTGATTCCTCTAATGATTTGGAGGATGAAGATTATGAAAAAAGAAAGAGGAGGTGGATGATATGGAAGAGGGTAAATCCCAAGAGTTTAATATGAACCTCAATGAGTTTGAGCAGATGGTGAATACAAAATGTAATACCTACAATTTTGTTTCTGAAGAACAAAGTTTTCAAAACAAATCCCCTACTCCTTTCCTTGATCCTGGAAATGATAATAGTATTCATGATCTTTAGGATAGAGTGGTCAGTCTAGAGAAATCTATTACTACTACTATTTCCAAATATCACTTTAATATGTTTATCTTTTTTCTTTGTAGGTTAATGGGTAGCATAGACAAGAAGTCTATATTTGGCGTCGCTATAGGAAAGAGAAAATTAAGGAATAATACCAAGAAGAAAGAACTACACTATCTCTCAAAGGATTAGGAGACTATTTCAAAAGGCAATGATAGTTAATTTACTTTTCTTTAGACTCAGCTCTTATGCTGATTCGTATATTTAAACAGTGGTTAAACTTTACATCTGGTTATTTTTGTTGTTCTCTATTTAGCACGAACTGGCACTTTGTGATTCCTTCTCTTAGGCAGAAGAATATTTTCCCTATTTAATTATATGATGAATGATAATAGTATAGACGATAATGATAGTGATATTAGCTGAGGGGAATTTGATAGTTCATATTTATTATTTTTGATTAATTTTGGTTAGTACTGAGTTTTTGTAGATTTTTGTTGTATTGGCCTGAAGCTTTTTCATTTCTTGTGTGTTGTAATGTGATTGTTTCTATCAAGGTTCAGGGCCCTTTCCCTGCCATTTTAATACAAAAATCTCTTTATCAATCCAAAGATTATCCATCAATACACCCTTCACCTAACCATCATCATCATAGGATATTCTCTATCATTGCTTTCTCCCACTTATTTCTTATTTCAACTTGGATTGCTTCACCATAAATTTAGGGTTCACATAAATCACGAAATATTACATAATATAATGAAGGAGAATATAGTTCAGGAGGTCTAATTAGCCTGTAAGATCTTCTTACTGGATTTTAAGGAACTTGTTGTAGTTCTGGAACTTGTGTTGTTGGTTGTTTAATATTTTCTACCCTTTTTGTTAGTAGGTTTATTGGGATTTCATCAAGAACCGTGTGATTTGTATGCTCCTTTTCTTTCTTCTTTCCATGTATCTTATCCTTATACGTGACGTTTTCATTGAATATGACATCTCTACTCCTAATTATTTTACATTTCTCATAATCCCATAAACGATAACCAAAATCATTAACTCCATATCCAATGAAAGTAGACTTCTTCAATTTTGTGTCAAGCATTAATTTTGATTTCTATATTAATATGGATAAATTCTTCACAACCAATTTTTTCAGAAATTTGTTTATATTTTTCCTATCCAAGCCTCCTTTGGTAAACCACCATATAAGGATCTTGAAGGTCCTCGATTTGTTAAGTTAACACAATTATCTATAATATCTACCAAAAATTATAAGGAAAATCCTACATGCAATCTCATGCTCCATGAGTGTTCTATTCATCCTTTCAGACATATCATTTCCTTGTGTTATTCTTGGAATTTTCTTTTATATATGAATCCCATGGTATGAACAATAACTGGAAAACTCTCGATTGTAGTATTCACCTCCATTATCTAATGTGAGACACTACAAATCATTTCTTATCTCATTGTGTAGAAAAAAATTCCATTTATTAAAAATTTCTAATATATAATCAGAGTCAACAAGTGATGATTCCTAAGATGATCCCCATAGATCAAAATGGAAGAGCTCTAACTTTTCACTCTTCTTTCCCTTTGTAATGTCCCCAACAAGGACCTTACTTAATATGTCCTAAAATTTACAATTAGGGTTTGGATTGCATTTGGGAATTGACAACTTGTAATGTTCACCTCTAGGAGAATGTCGATTCCCAATGATTAATATTTAAGTATTTAAATCAAATTACATTAAGAACAATCATGAATTCATAAGACATACTTAAGCCCTGATTCCTTACTTCATTCCTAATTACCAAACTCAAGAAAGATGGTAGATTTATTGTACTAGGATGCTTGCATATTCTACAAGTGGATTCCCTCAAGGCTCTACCTATCTTGGGATCTTTCCATCATGTGACCGATTTACCCGCCTTTTCCTACATGTACACTCCCTATCATCTTTATTGTAATTAGTGAGTGAACAAGAAATAGCCTGAGTATATATTTATTACTTATATATCAATATATTTGTTTTATTTCATGTTTAATAATATAAGTTTACTCCATAATCTATTATTTCAATATTTATTTCATATACATGATTTTATAGCCTATTATTCCCAAGTTTATTTCATATTATTATTAATATCTATTTTATGCAAGTCTCATTAATTAATTAACTTAAAGAAAGATATACTTACCTTCTTTTCATGTGGGATGTCTTTTCTTTGGCTTATTAAATGTTTCTTTTATTTCAATAATCTCCTACATTTCATCCTTTATTTTCTCCTACATTTGCTACTTGATTTTCTCATGTATTTCTTTTCTTCATCTTTTTTTCGTCCTCCTTGTTATCCAATTTAATCCTCCCTTATACCTTTGCATTCCAAGAGTCGTGCTCTTTGGAATACATATTATACTATTTTGATAATAATATCTATTATAGTATGTTATAATTATATAATCCATTAATCATATATTATTTTTTTTATGGATTGTATTATCTTATTAATAATATATATTATATTATTCATATTATATTATATAATTCTAATGTATTATTATTATTAGTATTTGTTGTTAAGCTAGATACTATTGCAATGAGTTTTTCTTAACAAGTGATTAAAAAAACTCATTTCAACCAATTGTAATTAACTATTTTTATTTATCAGTTTCTTTTTCGATTTTTTCTAAAGTATACATGATAAATTTTTAAGTAAAAAAATCATTAAAATTATTTGTCTTCAAACTGATTGGCTAATTTCTTTTGGGTCTTATTTCATGGATTTTAAGGAAACACTATGTCCATTATAATTTTAAGGCAGGTTTATAATGTTAGAACTTAGTTTCACATTATTTTGTACATTAAACAAATTTTATATTAAATAAATTTCTTAGTAAATTTCCTAAAATTATTTTATAGTTTCAAAACATACTATTATTAAATTACTATCTTCTAATAAAATCTATTATACTTAATTAAATTATATTTAATATTACTACTATAATTAATTATTAGGCAAATACTTAGCCACTACGCGACACTTGTTTTATTTACTTATTAATATTTTATATGAATAACATATTATATCTAATAATACATTATAATATTATTGTATTCATTAAATAATATTATATCATATTAATTACATTTTATTATTATTTATTCTTTTATTAATTTATTTTTATTTTTTATTATTAAATCTTATTTGAGGAAGGGGACATTACACCCTTCCCAACTTTGAGAAATATAACTCTCATTTTCTTTTCATAAACACAATTTTCACAAAATCTAAATCAACTTATTTTAAACTTGGCAATAAATTATTTCAATGAAAAATATTTATCCCCTTCTAACTTATGTGCCTAAGTTGATTATGCCATAGAGTTGTGTGTATTATTGTTGAAGCTATGGAAATAGAGTAATCACTATTACAAGTATATAAATACAATGTTCCTACCTTTGACACTTTTCTTATTATCAATGAACCTTTGGTAAACTTTCATAAATTTTTTGGGACTATGATTATGCAACCTTCACTTCTTGGTTTTTCTAATGATATAAAATTTATTCTAAAATTACAAACATGTCACACCTCTTTCAACAACAATTGATTTCCAATTGTTAATTTTATCTGTATATTTCCCTTTCTAATATTTTTTTATGGCTCATCTGATGACATGTAACTGATTGAATGTTTTGATAATGTTAAGTTGAAGATAATGCAAAGAATTAAATTGGTTAATGCTTTGTATTGTCATTTATGTCAACTTGATATCATTTGTACAGTCATGTACATAATTCCAAAGACTTCAGATAATCAATAGAATAAAGGTTATGCTTTCAAAAATGCATAAATGTCAAGTATTCACTAAGTGACAGATAACACCAATGGAGTGCACACCATCGGTAAAGGCAAAGAAGGAAATTCATAGTGATACTCGAAGAGTAGAAGACAGTGTTTCCTGACAAAGCAAAACCGCAAGATGCCTGAGGAGTTGAAAACAAAGTTTCCCAACGAGTAAAAATATAATGATGCCCGATAGATAGAGATCCCGAAGCTAACTAGAGTCATGCTGATGGAACTATCATTTGTCACCAAAAACTAACAGAAGAATTGACCGATGGAACAAAGAGTTCAAAAAATGACAAAATATCTAGCTGGCAAGAGCTAAAGATAAACTTAACTTGATGTTTTCTTTGTTTTATTCGACCAGAGTTAAGTAATTAATTTAAAAAAGATTTGTACAGTTGGCAAGAAGATAACTATGAGATAAATTAGGAGTTATGCTTTAAATTAAATTGGCTGGATTATTTTTCATGCAAAGAATCAAGAATCAAGAAATACTAAATATCATGTCTATATAAGAGACAAGCTTAACTCAATTTCAAAATACATTCACAGAAAAGGGATTAAGGGGAGTGAATGAAAAGAGGATGCTAAAGAGAAACTGATGAAGAAGAACTTCATACAGTCCTAATCAATCAAGCTGAAGGAGAGCTGAAAAAAATTACAGACACTGACGAATAGTGAAGCACATCATCACAGAGAAGAAAGTATGGAGCACAAAGAATTGAATTTATACATTGATCAGAGAGGTAATGTACTTAAATAGATCTAAAAATCTGCAATTCAAAGTTGCATTAGAAACATTTCATAGTGTTTCAGTTTAACCATTGAAGCATCAAGTCTCTTAACATAGTAGGACTTAACACTCTTCTATATATTGAGGTACATCCCAAGGAGTGCCAAAAATGTTGATTCATGAAAGTAGCATTGGACTTTCTTGATACCTATTGACAATCTAAGAAGGAGGTTGATTCAAGGATGGTAGCAATAGATGCTCGATACTAAGTGACAACCTCTTTGTATAAAATACTCTAACAAGGTCACACTTAACAGTGTGTTTGTAACCTTTAACAGGGTTGGCTCCTAACAGGGCTTAGTTTAGAAGAGTGAAAAGTTGGGGTACCAGTCCCAGTGGTTTTTCCCTTAACAGGGTTTCCATGTTAAAAATTCATGTGTTATGTGTGTATGATTCATTTCTTTATTGTTTTGTATCTGACATAGTTAACACTAGATTGATCGGTATAGTCTTCTTATTTATTGAGTTTTGATAAATAGTTATATTGCTTATCAGTAATCAAGGAGAATAACAACAGATAAGGAAAATTGTCAGACAGTTAATTATTATAAATATTTCATGGCATGCATCTGGTAAGGACTTAATAATTTGAGGTTTATTTTATTGGTGGTTAATGTTTGAAGGATAAATTATTGAGGCCACTAATTCACCCCCCTCCCAGTTATTACTAACAATTGGTATCATAGCTTTTGTGCTTAGAAAGGAACGTTTCAATACCTAAGTCAAGATCACAAGATGAATAGACAAGATGTGCCCAAGTTGAACAAAGACAACTTTTCTTCCTGTCAAAGCAGGATAAGACTCCATTTATCAGATGTCAAGGATTGCAAAACTACAAAGAAGATGTGGGAAAAAATGAAGCTTGTACATGGAGGTGATACAAATGTTCTGAGAGCCAAGGCAAAAATCCTTAGAGGAAAATTTGACAATCTCTGAATGAAAGAAGGAGAAAACATCACACAGTACAACACAAGAATAAAAGTAGTCACTGCTATAGAAGGAGTTGGAGGTACACTTGAAGAGGAGACGGTGGTAAGTAAAATCTTAAGAACCTTACTACTTGTATATGCGATTAGAGTTTCTGCCATTCAAGAAATGAGAGTAGTAGCAAATAATAAAATGACTCTTGATAGTTGAATTGGTAGACTGATTTCATTTGAGATGAATAACTTTGATAATAATCTCTTACCAAAATTAGAGTCTACATTTAAGTCTTCTATGAGAATAAGAAAATCAAGTCATAGACACAAATCTAGAAGAGATAGTGAAAGTGAAAGTGAAGAAGAAGATCTAGATGAAATAGAAGCACTTATGGCAAGAAGAATGCAGAGAGGCAAAGGTAAATACAAAGGAAAGTTACCACTTGTATGCTTTAATTGTAAAGAGATTGGACACTTTGCTCCAAAATGTCCTAACAGAAGAAAAGATGACAGAAATAATGACAAATCTTTTGAGAAGAAATCTGATAGGGCTGATAACAAAGATTACAGAGGTTACAGACAATTAGAAAGAAGAGATACCAGAGACTACAAGGACATAGGCAATAAGACTAGTTACCTAGCTACTTGCAAATATGAAGATACCGACACCGAACTTGATGAAGACATCGAGATGGTATTTGTAGCTATGAAGGATGATTCATATGAAGATGAAAGGTATGTACAAACTACACTCATATCTAAGGTTAGAAAGAATGACATCTGGATTATAGATAGTGGCTGCACTCACCACATGACTGGTGACAAAGAAAATTTTAACACTTTTGACTATTATAATGGTGGTACAGTAAGAATGGGTAATGATGCACCTTGTCCAGTTGAAGGTAAATGAACAATAATGCTAAATAACCTAATTAAATGTGAAAATGCTTATTGGGCAAAAGGATTGAATTATAATCTATTGAGTGTTTCTCAGCTAAATGATTCAGGACATAGAGTAGCATTTGAGAATAAGAAGGCAAAGATCTTCAATGAATCAGGAAAATTGATTGGTATCGGTGAACAGACTAAAGGTAACTTATTCTATCTGAATGATACTAACACATCTTTCTTAATGAATAGAAATGAAGACATATGGTTGTGGCACAAAAGATTGTGTCATGCAAATTTTGACTACATGATGAAAATAAGCAGAAGGAGAAATGTAAGAGGTTTACTGACAATGACAAAGCCAAACAAAGTCATGTGCAAGAATTGTCAAAAAAGTAAAATGACTAAGTATAGTTTCAAAATTAAAACCCATATATCTGATGACATTCTAGAATTAGTCCATAGAGATTTATGCGGACCAATGAGGACAAAGAGTTATTATGGAGATAGATATTTTATTCTCTTTGTTGATGATTACTCTAGAATGATGATAGTCATATTTCTTAAAGATAAATCTGAAGCATTCAAGATGTTTAAATGGTATAAGGCTATGGTAGAGAACCAAAGTGGTAAGGATCTAAAATTTTTGAGATAAGATAGAGGAAGAGAATTTATATCAGATGAATTCACTAATTTCTATAATGAGCATGGTATAAAAAGACAAGTTTCTTCACCAAGAACACCACAGCAAAATGGGATTGCTGAAAGAAGGAACAAATCAATAGTTGATTGTGCTAGAACATTGATGATAGAGAAAGGCATCACCCAAATCTTCTAGAGGATAGCTATCAGTACTGCTATCTACATACATAACAGAGTACAATTAAAGAAGGACACAAAGAATATACCTTATGAGCTATGGTATGGTAAAACACCCAATGTAAGTTACTTCAAAATCTTTGGTAGTCAATGTTATATCCTAAAGGATGATAGAAATGGAAAGATTGACGCCAAGAGTGATGAAGGTATTTTTCTAGGGTATTCTACCAAGAGAAAAGCTTATAAATGTCTCATCAAGGCTTCTAACAAAATTATTGAAAGTGCAAATGTAAAGATAGATGAATTTGTAGAAAAGAATGAGCTGGAAAGCACAAAAGAACTAGAGGACTACAACAAGTTTGTATACTATGAGGAACTCAAAACTCTACCTGAGCAACAGTGCTTAACACTAGATCAACAGAATGTTGCAACTGATGGTCAGACTGCTGTTACCAACGGTCAGGATAATAATAAGAATAATGTGCAAGGTGATGAATAACAAAATGAAGATCAAAATAATGATCAAGCTAATACACAAAGAGCTATACTTGTACTTGAAAGATATGTTAGAAGGAACCATCCATAGATCCAGATCATAGGAGATAAAAATGTTGGTACAAGAACAAGAAGTAAGTCTTTAACCTCAAATTGTTTAATTTGCGAGTTTGAGCCAAAATCTGTCAATGTTGCACTAGATAATGAGGAATGGATAAGTGCTATGAATGATGAGATTGAATGGATTGAGAAGAACAAGACATGGTCACTTGTGCCAAGACCAGATGACAAGAATATCATTGGTACACAATGGATATTCAAGAATCATTTATTTTATTTCCATTGTAAGGACTTATGGAGTGTTTTTTAGGTCAAAGTTTTAGAATGGGGTTGTTGATATCTTTGTGTTTAATGATTCCTGGATTTCTTTTGTACTTGATCTTGGTTGTGTGGAGGATTTTCTTGGTCTCTTCTTCATGTGTGTAAAATAGGTAGTGTTTTTTGTCCCTTATTTAGTGTTTGACATGGGTATGAGAAATATCAAAGTCCTATTATAGGGTTTCTTTTTGTCTTTGGTAGGCTTCTCTAATAGATTTATGTTGGTATGTGGTTCATGTTTTCTCAAATTTCTTAGGGGAAGATCTGATTTATTTGAAGTTAATTTTAGTAGCTGCAATATCATATGAGATTTTTGGGAAAATATTTGTAGTTATCTCTTCCCCTTCCACTTTGTCCCTTAGTTTTGTGCTTCCCTTAGTTCCCCTCTTCAAATTCCAATGGAAATGGTGATTGAATTAATGACTATGAGTTTGGTTATTGTGTAGTTAGGGCTCTTTCATTCATTTTATTTTAAGATCTCCTTCCACATTAAAATTTTTTTATCTTGAAATTTAGAGAATTTGGAGCTGAATGCACTCATATTAACTATATCAATAGTGTTGTGGGATGTATTGTGGTCATATAGCTCTGTGCACACATATTGGTTCTAGATGTTTCCCTTTTGTACTTTTCTTTTATAAAAGTGGGATTTTTTGAATCCATATAGTTCTATGACATTTCGAGGATGCAAACACCCTTTTTAGAATTGGTCATGCTATAATGGTGATTGCTTTCTTTCTGCTTCTTTCCCCTTATATCTCTACTTTAGGCCTTGTCTTTTGGATTCTTCCTACAAATGTTTCCAACTTCTTAGGTAACAATGGTCCTATTGATGTGTACCTATTTCGTATGTTTTTTGGGGAAGCTGAGGTTATCAGTATTGATGTCATTGGATGTACTTTTTACTAATGATTACATGTTAGCAAGGATTTATACTAATAAAAGATTTATGGATGCCTTTTAAATTTATTTGGCATGGCTAGATGCTTTTGTAACCACCAAGTCTCTAGATGCCTCTATAAATTTTTGATCTCCTTCCTTGTTTGACAAAGGCTCCATTAAACATGGCATTACAAGTAAAAGGTTGTAGGTAGTCTTTCAAAATCTATTGTTAGTTATCTATTTTATTTGTTTCATTAGCTCTAGTGAAAGGGGTTTTGATAACAAGAATATTTAGGGTTCCTCCATAAACACGTTGATTTTTATTAGGTGATTTTTTTATTTTTATTTTTCTTCGAGACCCCTATTCTTAATAGTTAGATGCTTCGGTCAAAAGACTCTCTTTCCAAAAATGGGTACAACTCTTTTGGTTTTGGTGGTCTCACTTCTTGTGAGATCCTCCATCTATTCCACTTTTGTGTCTATTGTTATTAAGGGTTTAGGACCTCTCCTTATTTATCTTATTTAAACAAGAATAATATCAACAATTAAAAAAATAAATATAATGAAAATATTAAAAATTGAGGCAATATTTGTTTGAGTAAATAGTGTTTTACTTGTTTAATCTTTACTTTTGTTTACTTAGGTACAATAATTAATTAGGTAGATATTGTATATTTATACTTGAACTCTACTACATCCTAGAGGATATTTTTGAGTTCTATAAAGACTCTACTTCCTCCATGAGACACTTGTCTCAATCTTGTCCATTCTTCCTAAGTGATCTTGCCTATTTAAGAAAATCATTTGTACCATTGTATTCACCTCATCATAATAAAATTAGTGTGTTGATTATATCTCCTATCAAGGATGTCTATAGATGGGTTTCTGGGTATAGGATTACCTATCCTAACATTGTTGACCCAACTAGCTATTAGTTGTCCAAAATTGATTGATGCTAATATATGACTCTAGTGGCTTGCAAATATTTTTTAGTAGGAATTTATGATTAGATTCTTTTTTTTTTACCATCTTCCTTTGATCAATATCTAGCCATATTACTATTTATTGGGATTTTTTGAACCACCATCATAGCTCACCATGAGTGGACTGAGCATACGAGATCTATAACTCCAGGGATGAACCACACACTTTCTGGAAAATTTTGTAATTGACTATAGTTTCTATGATGGGGGTGACTTTTGAATCCCCATTACCAAATGGAGGAGTGGGTAGTCGACCTACAATAAGAGAAAACCTATTGCCATGGATCTAGTGATAAATTTTGCCTATGTGTGACATGTCAACCAATGTGCATGTTCTTTCAACTTACCATTCATTTTTTGAGGACAATGGATGATGATTTTTATTAAAGGAGGTTGTGCATTTTTATTGGTTGGCACATACTTTTCTAGTTAACCTATCTCTTGGGGGATTAAAAGTTCATAGGCAAGCAAGTTTGGAACATATTTCTTCCTTCCTTATTTGTAGACTTTATTTATTGGGAGGTATGTTTTTTAAATAAATGCATTCATTAGTGCAATGAACAACACTTAGTTTTGTGAGGGTCCAATTAATTTATTTGAGAAGAAATTAAATACTATTTTGGCAGCCTTTCAATTCTTGGGTATTCAAATTCTTTGAGCCCATAAATATATGTTTTGACTATTTAATATTGGTGGCTCTCTTATGGATTTGGGTTATGATTATTGGGGGTAGGCATGCCAAGACACCTTTCAATCCCACAACCCTATCACTTTTTGGTGCCTTACAGTCATCTGATTCAACCAACAACCTTTAATGTACTTCCAAAGTGACTACAAGAGACCTCAATTTTCTCTAGGTGGTGCTTGAGTTTGTGGGTTAGGAGATTCATGTATTATATTTTCCCATTCATGACTTTTGGAGGAATGGCCAGAACATTTGCATCAAACTTGAAAATGGACACAAGAGATATCTATCCAATCTATTGGTGGATTTTCCCTCATGGGGGGCATCTTTCTTTTGACATGCTAAGCTAATAGTCCAATGATGAAAAAAATTATTGCCCTAGGTACTTAGGAGGGGTGGTCTAATTTTTCCATCCTTTAGGTCCTAATAAGAAAAATTTTCTTCACATGACCATAAATTAGATATATAGATTCTATTTTTTGAAACTAAAGTATCACTGAAAAGGTGACTCTATGAACTTCATTGGTGAAAGTTTTTTGTCCTTATGTCATGTAAGAATATTTTATACGAACTATTATTTTAGACACAATAGATCTAATGTCTATCCCTATCTTATAGGAATTTCACACACATCATTAGCCATATTATTTGTACTCACACTAACTTATAAAGTTCCATGGGGGGTTGTGCAGAGCCTTTATTTGTTAATCATAGCTTTGTAAAATTAATATTCATCCATGAAAACAATAAAATAGTTGATATTCTTGCTTCATGTGAGTGTGTCATTTGACCACACACACACTTTTCCCAGTTCCATATAGAATCTTGGTCACCTATGCATAGCATGGTTACATATCATAGTGTCTATTATCATATTTTTTGTGTTAATGATTCCTTGGTTTTTCTTGAAGTGTATTGAGACACTATTGTAATCCTTTTTTTGGAATTTCCTTGGTCTAACTTGAAGTATATTGCGACACTCGAAAATTCCTTTTAAACTATTGCACTTGCATTTTTAACATTACTGAGAAGTTAAAATAGTATCACTCAAACAACATTATTGGTTGTGTATTGAAGGCCACTCATGAAGGTTCATGTGTTGTCAGTATCTTCAATTGATAGATGTTATTTTCATTGTTGTCATCAGATCATTGTTCAAGAAGAGTCATTTGGAACACTCATATAGATTGTTCTCTTTCTGATCTTCATCTTTTAATAGGAGGATTTTCAGATATAGCACCATATATGTCATTGATAGTAGTCTACAGATTTATTATTCTTTGGTGATGTTTATGTTCATGATTTTATGACCTCTTTTTTAAGGCTTGTCAAACCTTCATGTTCTCTCTTTTGGAGAGGATTTTCTCACATTTGATTTTATCCTTTACTCCAATTATGAGAGTTTTCATTGTACTTATACATGGGTACCTAACTTGGCTTTATTACTCGGACATATAAAGTATATGTACTGCATTGTTTTACTCCCTAATTTGCACTTAAGGGGGACGTTGGAGTAAATGATGTTCTACTTGTTTACTCTTTACTTAAGTTTACTTAAGTACACTCATTAATGAGGTGGACGGATATTGTAGATTCATACTTGAACTCTATTACCTCCTAGAGAATATTGTTGAGTTCTATGAAGACTCTACTTCCTTTAGGTTGCGACACTTGTCTCAACCTTTTCCATTACTCCTAAGTGATCTTGCCTATTTATGAAGATCCTTTGTACATTTGTATTCACCACATTATAATATAATTTTTATGATGATTCTCTCTCTTCTTGAGAATTTCTGTAGACTCGCTCCTATGTATAGGATGACCTATCCTAACAATATTGAAAATTCTATGATCACGAGCCTTGCAGTTTGTTTTTAGAAGAGTTGACTGAAAAAAAAAAAAGTATAAAACAATTAAATCAATACCTCTAATTTGGCTTCATCACAACAAATTTGTACTCTAGAAAAAGAGAAGTCATGAGTTTCAATCATATAAATTAGGATATGTAAAATTCATTTTAATTTTTTAATGAGGTGTTTCTTGAATAAATAGAAACATGAGCAAATTTCATATGATTTAAGCCACCTTTAAAGTTAAACTAAATTGCCTAATATCATTTTTATTATAAATTTACTTTATTATTTTCCATTTGACGGATGTGATGAAGATAATTAGACACAAATCATACAATTGTGTTCTACAAAGAATTAATAATGAGTAGGTTGTGTTTATACCTATAGGTTGTATTTATACCTATATCCAAGCACACCAAATAGACAAAGATAATTCACATTGATATTAAAAAATTATTTAGTTTTACAATTTAATTTCTCAACTAAGACTGTATTCAAATTATATGTCTATGTTGATAGATATTTTATCTATTCATAAAGTAGATTTGTTTTGAATGAGTCTACTACAAATCAAGTCTCTTTAAACACATACGACCAATATCATAACCAAAATAACTATCCATATCTAATTGTTTTTTTCTCGCTTGTCTACCAAATCTGTCTAATTTCTTTGATCTCCTCTAAAATGAGCTGTATGGATTGAACCCTACCCTTTTTACCTTCACCAAATCTCAATGTCCCTTTGAATATAATATAAAACCCTCTCAAAGAAAAACATATCGCAAGAGACAAACATGAACACAGGTATTTTCAGGTCTGCCTGGCGTCACAGCAAATTACAGAATGATTCCAATTGAAATAGACAAAGATGAAGGTTTGATGATGGCAAGGAAAGATGAGGGATGCAATCAATGGTGTGGCAACAGTAAGAATGAAGACATACAAAATGAACAATGAATCTGTACAAGGTGGACCCGCTAAGAGCACAAAAGAATTGCAACACGACCTAATTACCACAACCGATGGTCACATTTGATGCAACGGGCAGAGGAGTTCAAGTCTGAGCAAAATAGGACTTCTACTAGATGTTAAGTAAATCTCAGGTGGCGTCAATGGCGATTCACGACTGTTAATAAGATCATATCGACAATTGTGGGTCAGTAGTGTCGCCTTGTCCGATACGTACAGCCGGCCTTGTGCTTGTAGGGATGAAAGCAAAGCTATTCATAAATATATCTCTTTTTCCATAGGTTTGTGGTCCAGTACA
>MU224803.1:992417-1010516 GCA_018584345.1 Thuja plicata | reverse complement strand
GATTGTATATGGAAGTAGTCCAAGAAATGCATCTGAATTGAGAAAGATAGATAAAGGGGAAATAAGTAGTGCTGAAGCTAAGGATTTTGCAGAACACTTGAAGAACATCCATGAGGAAGTGAGGAAGTACATTACCAAAATGAATGCACAGTATAAGGCTAAGGCAGATGAGAAAAGGAGACATAAGGAATTTCAGGTTGGTGATGAAGTCATGGTTCACTTACAGAAGGAGCAGTTTCTAGTTGGTACATACAACAAGCTGAAAATGAAGAAGTTTGGAACATGTAAAATACTGAAGAAGCATGATTCAGGAAATGCTTATGAGATAAAATTGCCTAGTGAGCTGAATATTTCACCAGTGTTTAACATTTCAGATTTGACAGAGTATCATGAAGGAGGTGTTGAAGATGAGATCACAGCGGCACAGTGGAGTATTTTAGCAAGTGGTTCAGATACCAAGGAGATTGAAGACATACTGGACAGTCATGTTGGTAGAAGCACAAGGAACATGACATATGAAGAATATCTGGTCAAGTGGAAAGGATGACCTGTTGAAGATTCATCATGGACGACAAGGGAGGAGGTTAACCGTCTTGGTTTTCCTCTACACACTTGAGATGTGATAGGGTCACTTCTCAAATTACCCCGGGTTTCTGATGCAGGAGCATCCTAGGTGTAAGGGCAATCTTGCATCACCCAAAAATATTTCTATTTTCTTTTCAATAAGGACTACCTTGTGGAGAGCTGCTATTTATGGAAACTTGCTATTTTTAGTAAGTTGGTCATACAATCTCAGAATGTTTTGATTTTGCATGTGGAGGTTCATCTCAGTCATATCAGCCTGCTAGTAAAGTTTCATGGCTAGATCAGGTCCAGTTTTGAAGATATTAAAAATTTTCAGTATTGAAAACAGGGTACAGAAACTTCGAGCTCAGTTTTGAAGGCTTTAGAGGCCCCGGATGAGGTCGAAACTTGGGCTCAATAAATCTTGATTGATCAAGGTGTTGTAGAACACTTCGTGGCATTTCAAAAATGGGGTTATAATAGTCAATTGGGTCAACTAGTGATGACTTATGGTCTCCAGAAGTTGGGCCACCTGAAATAGCAGAAAATAATTTTCCTTCAAAATTTTTGTTCAGGTTTCAAAAGTTATTTTGAGCCGAATTTGATGTACTAAATAGAAAAATAAAATAATCCTAAGTTTGGTCGGCCCTAAGGGCTAAATTTCTGGAACCTTCTTGGGCGGTGGAAATTGCCTATATAATGAAGGCCTGTAGTGTTGTCTTAGGCAGTTCGGGACAGTTCTGGGTAGATCTAGGTAATAATTCGAGGCTTTGTCCTACAGAATATTGTAAGGGGAATGCCCATGTGGCTTTGCATATTGTAATTCTGTAAGTTTGTAATTCCACATTTGTGGAGATAATAAGAAGCCCATTTTCTGTTCTTGCAAATTGTTGTTGCTTCTTTGTTTCTGTTATGTGTTTGTGGCATTAAGGGGAGCGCCCTTCATCACTTTTCTTGAATGAATGATTATCATTTGAGTACTCACTCCTTTTCCTTTTCAACCTAGTGACAAGAACATGAACATCTTTATTTACAGGTTCCATGATTCTTCTAAATATTAGATTACACTCTTCTTGAATGTAGTCAGCTTTTAGTCGATCAAATTTGGGAAGTATTGAATGAGCACTTAGTCCTTGTCTAAATTTTTCCCATGACATAGGGAGTCAATTTAAAGTTACCATAGTTAACTCTTTACTATTATAGATGTGACCAATTTTTGATAGTTGGTTTCTTAATTCTGTTACCCTCATAAAATATGAGGTAATGGTCTCTCCTTTATTTATTTTAATATTAGAGAGTTGATTTTTAAGAGTAAGGATCCTGCTAGTGTTGTTGATATCATACATGTTTTCCAGGGCTTTGAACATTTCATATGCAGTGTCTAACTTTGTGATAATGGGTAGTAGATGATCTTTTACTTGATCTACTAATAGCTCCATTGCTCTGGTATTGTCCTTTTCCCATTGGCTCTTCTCGTCATTATCATTAGGAGGATTTTCTATGATTCTTTTTAACTCGTTCTTTCTTACTATCAACATCAAACCTAGTTTCCATGATTCAAAATTAGAAGCACCTTCAATTTTGTCTTCAGGTCTGATTCCATTCGCCATTTTGCAGGTACAATATTTTCAAAAGAATAAATAAATTTGAAAAAATATGATCTTAATCTTTCTTTAATCTAATCGGATCCTCCTTCAAGCGGTTAGTCTTTATAGAAGGAACCTAGCTCTGATACCATTTAAAATTTTAGATCATAATACATATCTTTTAATTTAACTTTATAAATCTAATATATATATATATATATATATATATATATAATCTTCAATATATATAATATATATTTTAATCGCTATATATATTTATTAAGATATAGTAATAGATATATAAATATGTTTAATATTTAATATTATGTTGTATGAATGAGACTTGCATTCAAATATTGTATATGCTCACCTCTTATCAAAAAGCCAATGACTATATATGTGAGACATGTCATTATAGAGACATGTCTCTATAATACCATGTATTTTTGAATATCTTTAATTATACAACAATATTAATCAGTATACAATAGTTGGTATTCTAATCAATATACTAATTGATAGTACAAAACACTTAATACACTTCCCAATAATATTTCAATGAGTAGGCTGATGCAAATCATTGTTTTAACAATGTGATTTATGCATGGTACATAAGGTATTCGACAATGATCGTAGGAGTATGTAATATCTGATAACAATCAGGGGAGGATATGTAACACCCAAATGATTGGGTTGTGTAGTAATATCCAAATAAATACAAAATGATCTTAATCAGTTTCATTTATAGATAATAATTTTGATTCTTATTCACTTCAAGTATAGTAAGAAACAAAATTATATTTCTCGATCTACTGCAGATACAGAGTATGTTTTTGTTTCTCTTAACTGTCAGCACACTATATGAATTAAACAAATTCTTGAAGGAAATCATGAGAAGGTAATATAACCTATTATTATCTATTGTGATAACACTAGTGCAATAAATATTTCAAATAATATTATGATGCACTCAAAGAAAAAACATATTGCAATAAAATATCATTTTTTGAGACAGAAAGTGTTGGCACTATACTCTGAAAATTTTTCATATTTCAAAGGTGGATTTTTCCTCGGTAAAAGATTTTCATTTTTGGCCTTTTCATGTCAAAAAGTTGTAAAAATGTGTTTAAGTCATCTAGCGGTCATCTTTCATGTTTAGTCACGTAGTCACACAGTTTATCTTAAGTAGTTTTTTAAATATGTGAGTGAGCGAGTAGATTTATTATTAAGTGGTCGTGCAATCGTAGGGGTTTTTGTAAAGTGTCTACTTGACTACGCGAGTGAACGACGGGGTCATCAAAAATATTTATCACTCACTCTCAATGTAATTTCATCACAATATTTTAAGTTCACGAGTGAGCGAGCAAGGAGGGTTTTATATCATCGCCTACTCGCCGAGGTAACTTGGCTTAAATATTTTGTTGTGCGATTGTGCAACTAAAATAATTTTTATGTAAATTTCTCACTCACTAACCTTTGTCTTATGTTGTCTTTTATTGTGCGAGTGTAGGGAAAAGTGAATCATCACTCACTAACTAAAATTTTTGTGTAACATCTTTTCAATTGCGAGTGAGTGACATAGTTAGTTTTCAAGTTTGTTTAATTTTATCACTCACTTGCTAGTTAAAGTCATCTAATGTTTCTTGGGTCTGTGAGTGTGCCGCCAAGGAGAAATATGGTGTCATCACTCACTCGCAGTGGTTGATTCATTTAACATTTCTAATCAGCAAGTATGTGACTAAAGATGATTTTTATGTCATCACTCAGTCGCCAATGATCAACAATTAGTATTTTTTGAGCTACAGGTGTGTGAGTAAAGGATTTTTATGTCATCCCTCACTCGCTAAGGCTTAGCGGTTAATAGATTTTGGATTGCTAGTGAGCGACACAGTTATTGATATGTTCTCGAAGGGGTCATCACTCACTCGTAGAGAGTAAAAGATCAAGTCAAAAGGGTTCTGTGAGATGAGACAAGGTAAAATTTCAAGCAGTTGTTTAGTCATCACTCACTCATGCAGGTTCAAATATGATGAGATAAAGCGATGGGAGTGCGTGAATTAAAAGGCTAAATGAGATCAATGGCTATCACTCACTCGCCAGATGATCTTGATTATGAATAATAATATTGTGAGTGAAAAATAGAATAAAGGGAAGAGCTTTGTCTCTCACTCACACAGAAGGTTTTGAATATATGTTTTGTATAGTGAGTGCGCGATAGTGTGCCATTTCTCTCATTCCCAATTTTAAATGCGAGAAAGAGAGAAATGCACAATCTGTTCCAGTGAGGATACACAAGTTTGAATAAATGGAAGCACTAGTTGCAAAAGTCAACAACATTATTTTCAAGTGTGAGAAGTTACAATAAAGAAGACAAGATGTGGATGTGACAGGCTATAAGTATAACTGATTTGCCTAGATTTTGTACAATTCTCATTTTCTATTTTCGTAATTATTTGAGTGAATTACAGAGCATATTTTCTGAGATCAATTTTTAGAAGGCAAGATGAGTTAGGCTACTACATGCATAGCTTCCAAGGGAATTGGGAATAAAATAGTGGAAATGAATAAATATTAAGATGAATTTGCATACCTCTTACAGGGAACATCTAACATAAATAATTCTGACTGGGAAGAGTGGGAGGACAAATGGTGCCAATGCATAAACCTGGTCACACTCAATTATTCTTGTAATACTATGTTTAATTACTTCAATGTTTTATTCTGATGACTTTACTAATTTAATATGTTGTTAAGACTATTTAGTCAGCTCACTTTTGTACCTTGGGTCAGCGCCCTCTTATTACTGCTTATATAAAAAACAATAGGGTTAAATCAATCCTTATTTGTAATCTGTGGAATTTGAATATGGGAAAATTGATTGTCCCTAATGTCTACATTTCTATGGATTTGATAAAATATCTAGCTAAGGTTTATTTTCCAGTAGCCAG
Organism: Thuja plicata; assembly: GCA_018584345.1. Classification (NCBI taxonomy): domain Eukaryota; kingdom Viridiplantae; phylum Streptophyta; class Pinopsida; order Cupressales; family Cupressaceae; genus Thuja; species Thuja plicata. Next base: position 1,005,418 of record MU224803.1, on the reverse strand, counting down.
AGTGATTATGAAGAAGAAAAAAGAAGCCCTAGTGGCCATCAATAGAAGGACGGTAGCTGAGATTTTCAAAATTGTCAGTGCAATATGTACCAAAATTGACCTAGACAAGATACATGCTGATTATGACAAATGGGAGAAACTCATAAAAACTATGAGACACTGAGATTCATGTAGAGAGTGGATAGAAATTTAGTGATAGTTGCAGAAAATACATAAAACCTCATTTCGACTTAATTGTCTTCCATAATTATATCAAGTATACCATCTATGGTTTGAGAAAAGTGTTGGGCTTAGATGGAGATTCAACTACTCCTACTGATTTGTTAATGATGGCCATGAATTTTCAACTTCCAGAGGTCAATACTGATTATGAATACATAGGTTATGTATTTGAAGATATACACACAACACTGGTGAAGATACAACAGGATGTGCCTCTTCCTACAAGTCCAAGCATTACTCACACCTGATGTTCCTAATTATATATTACAATAGGGCATCTATGGACAAAGAGATAGAATTATTTGATTTAGAGTATGGGGTCAAAATGCCAATTCAGAGATGGACCTAGGTATGGGATAGTTTTTTTGTACACTCTTCTTTTGTTTGTTTTCATAATTGGATTGTTAATCCAATTCTAGATATGTTGGGAGTGGAAAGGGAAATGTTGTCAATTGATGTTAGGATATTGCTAAGACCTTGGAACTTCATTCAGGGCTGGTCTATAAGCCATAATTAGGGTGATTTATTTTTCTTTAATCAGTTCACTGTCATTATGGTTTATGGTTTCTCATAGCCACCCCATGTTCTCCCTAAATTTGTCCCACTTAGAATTGCCTTCTTAGAATTCATTTGGAAAATTACCTGGGTAGATAAATAATTCTTAGAAGGGCATAGGAAGGGTAATTTTACCCCTAGGTTATGGGTGGGATTTGAATTTTCTATAGGGAAAATAAATTTTGAACAGATCAATGGCTTTTTAAAGAAATATAGACTATCAACCACAGTGTCAAGGTTCTGTGACCCATAACAATTCATTAAGGTAGCCTTGAAAAATATGACTCCCTGGCAATAGGTGAGAGATCACGAGGCCTTAGATGAGGAAGATGTTGTGAGAAATAAAATGACCAAAGTTGAGGTTCAAGAGAGAAGAATAAAATGGAAAGACCCCATGATGGTGGAAGCTGAATGGAAAGAATCAGATAGAACTTTTTATGGATTCTTTCTTGATAAACCATACTTGCAGAGAATTGAGAAGTTGTTGGATTCATATGACAACCTGATAGAACAAGGGCCAAAATTCAGTACTCTGGATGTACAATCCCATGGATCCCCATGCATAGTGGTTTTGCACGATAAATAACATTTAGAATAACATGGAGAAGAAGAAGAAGAGGCTGGTGAAGAATCCACTTCTGCTAGGGAACCACCTAGCAAGAAAATAATAATAGAGGATAAGATGGTACAAGCTAGAAAAAGTGTGGGAAAAGTAGTAGTGACAAAACATGCAAGTGACAAGCCTCTCAAAAGCCCATCTTTTCCATGTTGTTTAATTTCCTTTTTCAGCAGTTTGCTTTTAAAACAGAGACTTTAAAACTTATGGTTTTCTAGATATATTTTATATATGTAAGGACATAAGTAGGTAAATTGGATGGTAAAGACATGATGTATTTTTCTTAGAACTGATGGATAGAAGTTGCAGGATATAAGTAGTTGCATGCTAAACAAATAATCCTATCTCTTATGCTATGTTTATGGGTAGTCTCCTTCCTGTAGCCAAATTTTGTGCAAGAATATCAAATAGAAACTATCACTTCTTTCTTAGTATTAAATGATAAAATATATTTATGTGTCAGAAGTTGTGTATGCTAACCATTTTGTAGGAATCAAGTAATGGCGCATTCAAGAATACCAGCATGGTGTCGAAGGAGTCAACAACAACCGTTACCCATAGAAGCACTAGCATAAAGCAAGGAATTAAGTAAAGTAGTTGAAGAAGGGTGTGTCATAGGAATTTCATGGAGGAATGAGTCAATCCAGTTCCTGAGAAGACACTGTGCGTAGATCTAGAACCACTACATGCTATATTCTGGGAAGAACTTGAAGACTTTCTATTTCTGTTTGATATTTTCTGTTATGATCACTTTGTATCCATTAGTGATCCTCATTAATGGAGTGATCCTAGATTTAGGGATTAGTGTATTTTATCCTTAAATAAGCCAAATTTTGTAGTTCTTAGAGTCGGGAGCTAGTTGATAATTTTTGGAATAGAAGTTGACATTGTAACACTATTTTTACTTTCCAAGTACATTTTCTCTATGAATGAATAGAGTGCATAATTTGAGTTTTAGTATCTTATCTTTATTACATTTATATTCACTCATCCAAGGGGGCCTAATTGGTGAGTGAATCACTTTATTAGATTAGAATTTATTTCCTTGTTCATTAAGAAGTAGATAGAACTCTGATGTTCCTGCATCAACTGGTAACGAAACTGGTGAACTGTTCCTGTAGCATAGGTGAATAGAGTAACCCCTATTCATGATTACTATTTTGTTAGGGTAAATGCATTCACTTTAGATAGTATAGATTCCTAAAGCATATTATATTTAAATTCCATAGGTTTATCCATGAGAATCAAGAAGGTTTGAAGCATATACTTTGCAAATACCATTCCAAGTTTACGTCCCTGGTCGATAATTAAATGAGACTAAATAATCTACTTAGCAGACATTTAGGGTGTCCAATATTGAAGTAGCGGTCCAATGCTATGTGTTTCTAAGACATTTTTTTAGCAAAGAATTTTTGGTGCCACTGCCGAGGATGGTGTTAGTTCAAACCAACTTTGGTGTTCATGTTTCAAGCAATCCTTTTATGCATAGAAGAAGAGATCCTCGTGGGAGATTCCTTCCTCATCAATACTAGGCTAAACCATTTGACATTTTAAATCCTGAGCCTGAGGAACCCCAATTAGATAGTGAAGAAGAGGACTTGTTTGAAAACCCATTTGCTGATGGGTAAAAGCACAATAATCTGTCATTGTTTTACAAAGGAAAAGGACGACAAAATCAAAGTTGTTCAGCTTCAATAGTATAAAAGTGACCTTTATGTTTGGAATTTGAAGAAGATGTAAACTAATAAAATGTTTTAAAATGGATGAAGTTTATGATTAATATTTTTAATATTTTTTTTGAATAATTTTTGATTTTTTTTTTTAATGTTTAAAGATGATTTTTCAGTTGCAGAAACATGCTGAAAATTAGGGGTCTAGTTCCCGCCAAAACATTATATGTAAATAAACATTTTTTACCCTAATTTAAAAATATGTTATAGATGACATATATAGCTACTGCATGAAGAAATAAAAATTGGTTTGTGACCTATGTTTTCTCTTTTATAACAATTCAAATTCCAACTCACTTGAAATCGACAGTTTTCATCTCCTGCCATATTTTTCATAACAAATATGTCCCAATCAAAAAAAGAAATATATATTCTTGAAGAGGAATCTCTCTTCTAGTGCACCATATGTTTTTCAAAGTTATTTAATATGTTTTACTATTTTTTTCTTTCTCTGAATCAACATCTCCTTGACTGTTAAAATACCTACTTGTAATATTGTTTAATTATAGTAGACTATGTATAATTAAAACACTACAAAACCTATAAGAGATATTCTTTACTCTGATCTCTACAAAAGGGTATTTCTGTATTTTAAAAAGAATATCATTAAAAATTCTTAGAGTTATTGAAACGTCACTTTTCTGAAAATAATTTTATTTCTACGGTAATTGGCCTCAAAGTGGTATAAAACATGCATTTAATAGACATTTCCAATTGGAAAAGTTTAAAACCTTATCTAACTTAACTATAATGAATCTAGCTAGACCATATGTTTGGCCAAAATTAATTTTTAGTTAGAAATACTAAAATTCAACTGTGCTAATAAGTTGTCCTAAAAAGTGATAGATTATTGTGCTTTTACCCTGACGCCCAAGGAGAAATTTCATCACCTTCGTCTTCCGAAGAATCACTACTTTTAGAAGTCCTTTTTGATGAGCCTGAATATCACAACCTGTTAGCTCTTATCATATATCAGCCACAACAACCATAGCAGCAAGGACCTACTCCAAGGATGGCTTCTCCTACCTTTCCCTTCCCAATTCCTCCTTAATAAGGCAACTAGAACCTGAAGAACATTCCAGCCAATGCATTACCCAAATTCTATGGACTTATCACTAAAGATCCAAAAACCTTTCTCTTCGAGTTTGACATCCTTTGTAGGAGTTACGAGTACACAACTGATGCGCATATGTTGAATTTGTTTCTTTCAACTCTTAAAGAGGCTTCTCTAAGGTGGTTCATGGGCCTCAGAGCTAATGTTGTAGCAATTTGGAATGCTATGAGCAACATGTTTCTTTCCAAATACAAAGAGTACTATAGAGGATGGGATTTAAAAGGAGATGACATCTTCAAGATGTCGCAGAAAGAGGATGAAACCTTGGAAGACTATGTTTCCAAGTTTATGTTTAACCTGCAACGCAACACTCAACACTAGTTGAATGAGGAATCACAGAAGCATCTATTCCTCAAAGGTGTAAATGATGGGAGCATAGAAGCCTTCAACCTTATGCCTGGTGGGGACATCACCCAGAAAAACTGGGTAGACATCAAGACCATATGTCTTAATTACTCAAGAGCTACAGTAAAAAAGGGAAGAGGACTAAGGGACCTGCCTCCAAAGACAAATGGATCCGGAGTGTCTAAGATATAGTTTTCCAACCTCTTGTCTGATTTCAAGTAGTACATTATCAATGACATGGCCACTCAGCTGGAGACCATGCAAGCTCGAAGGAAGAAAGAGGATGTAGAAGCTATGTTGGCTGAATTCTGCTCCCACTATAGAAAGAAGAAAAGAAACTGTAAGTACAAAACTATTACATCTATGGAAACTGCCTCAATGCCCACAGAGTTCAAGGAAATATATGAGGAGAATGGAGAGGTATTTTACATGGCTCAGAGGTGACCATGGGCTTAGAGACAAGGTATTCCTCAAGACCCCCTAAATCATTTTGGTTATAATAATAATAATAGTAATCAGTGGCAAAATCAAAACCCCCATAATTCTATTCCTCAAGGAAAAAATTAGAATAATAACTAGCCTAACCAATAGCCATAGAAAAACCAAAATTTACAGTAGCCTCAATATAGCCAGAAGATTCAATAGTAGTTTAACCCATACCAGCAGCAGTTTAATCTGTACCAACAACAATTTAACCCTTACCAGCAGCCGCGATAGAATAACCAATGGAAACCATATGGGAATTGGTAACATCAACCTCAGTGGGGACCCAATTAGCCTAATCAGAAACAAGCTATCATGCCTCCACCTTAGCAATAAGATATTATGCCTCCACATCCTGCAGCTAATAATAGTCCTTAGAAACCACAAGTGTCTACGCAAACCAATCCAAATCCTAATAACAAGCAGTAGGCTTATTCACTGCAAGTGAATGACATCCAACTTAGATCATGGACCACATTTCCTACACCTAGAGCACCCAAAATAATTGATGTTTTTGATATTGAGGAAGTTTCTAACAATCAAAATACTATTGTTGCACCGCCTGTTCCAGTTGAGAAAATTCCACCTTACCCACAAAGATTGGCCCAACCTTCAGTAACCCCTAAAGAGAATCCTATTGCAATTGATCTGATTGACCAACTGAAGCAAATGACTCTCCAAATACCATTATTAGATGCCCTCAATGAAATTCTAATTTATAATAAAGTAATCAAGGAAACATGTATCAAGCACCCTAGTAGGAAAAAGAAAGATCCTGATACTGTCCATGTTCTTAGGCAGCTTTATGATCTTATGCTTAGTAAAGCCTTGATGCCTAAATAATCTGATCCCAATAGACTAGTGGTTACCATTCACATTAATGGTATGAAAATATAGAATGTCATGGTTGATTTAGGGGCCTCTATTAATGTTATGACTATGGATGTGTTGTTAAGACTTAGTATCATTGGGTTGAGGGAAACACCAACGATTCTCCAGTTAGCTGATAATTCCACTGTCAAACCAGATGGTATGGTAGAGGATATTGTTGTCACACTAGATTCCTTGGACTACCCCTAAGATTTCATCATCCTATCCCCCAAAGCCACATTAGGAGGGTATCTATTAATCCTAGGAAGGCCTTGGTTAGCCATAACAAATGCTTTCATTGCATTCCGCTTAGGAAAAATGACCATATATGATGGTATTAATAACAAGAAATTAACTCTGTATTATCTATCCAAACCCCAAGCTGAACTTGACCAAGTTGTCTAGTCGGATCTAGGAGATGCTCCCCTTGAAGCCAATTCAGTACAATGGCTTATGGTTATTGGTAGATATCCATTCATGGCCTCACATGAGGAAGATGATATACTAGTGGAAATCCTTACAAACTAGTATGGCTCTGAAGAACCCTCATGTCATGTCCCTAACTATTCCTTGCAAACCATATTGCCCAAGAAGTCCTCGTCTAAGTTTCCTATAGCACCTGATTATCTACATACTTTGTTGCCCCATGAAATAAAGTCACCTTCATTTGTAGAGGTTCTGATGTTGGATAAAGTTACAAGAGTACAGATTTCCTTAGGTAAGGAATTGAATGTTATTAAGAATCTCACTGAAACTTTGATGTCTAGCCTTCTCTGTCTTTTAAATGAGAGTAAGCAAGCTTTTGCATGGGACTATACTGACATGAATGGCCTTGACCAAAAATTGTGTACCCATAAGATCTATATTAGCCCTGAGTCTAGACCCATTAGGCAAGCTCAAAGAAGAATAAACGCTGCATCAAGAGATGTAGTAAAGGATGAATTGCAAAAAATCCTCCAAGATGGCTTTATATACCCTATTTCTGCTAGCCAGTGGGCATCCCCTCTTTTAATTATCCCAAAGAAAGGTGGAAAATGATGAGTTTGTGTGGACTATAGGAAGCTTAATAAAACAACCAAGAAAGATCACTTTCCATTGCCCTTTATTGACCAAGTACTTGACAACCTTGTTGGCAAGAAGTATTTTTCATTCCTGGATGGTTTCAGTGGCTACAACTAGATCCAGATATCACTAGAAGACAAGGATAAAACAATGTTCACCTATCCATGGGGAACATTTGCTTATTTTGTTCTACCATTTGGATTATGTAATGCACCTGCTACTTTTCAGAGGGCTGTGATAAGTATTTTCTTTGACATTTCTGCTAACTGTGTTGAAATATACATGGATGATTTCACTGCATATGGAACTACATTCGAAGAGGCTCATGCTTATTTGGGAAATTTTTTTAAAATATGTGAGGACTGCAACCTCTCACTTAATAGTGAGAAGTGTTATATGATGATAGAGGAGGGAGTTGTCCTAGGGCATTACCTCTCATCATTTGGTATCCAAGTTGATCATACAAAGATTGCAGTCATCCTTACATTGCCAACTCCAACAATGCAGAAGGATGTACAGAGTTTTCTTGGTCATGTCAGGTACTACAGGAGATTTATCAAGAACTTCAGCCAACTTGCCACCCCATTGTACAATCTATTGAAGAAAGAAGAAGAATTTGAATGGACAGCTGATTGTGAGTCATCATTCTAGCAGTTGAAAGATGTGTTGTAAAAGACCCCTATTCTTAGAGGACCTAAATGGAATCTTCCCTTTCATATCCACATAGATGCATTTGACTATGCCATTGGGGCAGTGTTGGGATAGAAATAAGTTATAGTTGAGCCCGCCATTTATTACATAATAAAAAATTTGCAAGCTGCTGAACTAAATTATACTGTTACTAAGAAGGAACTACTTGCTGTAATCTATGCACTAAATAAATTCAAACATTAGATAACTAGTTATGAAGTATTTTTTTATAATGATCACTCAACAATCAAATACTTGATGAATAAACCTGTCATTTCTTGTAGGTTAGCCCGCTGGTTACTCCTCATGCAGAAGTTTGATATAACTATTATTGATAAACCAGGAGAAGATAATGTAGTGGCTAATTTCCTCTCTAGATTACAAGTACCTGATGATCCTGCAGCAATTGATGACAACTTCCCAGATGAGAACCTATTCTCTATTGTAACTTACAATCCATGGTATGCTGACATTGCCAACTACCTTGCTACAGGACGAACACCACCTCATTTTTCACCACATGAATGCCAGCTACTGGTTGAGAAGATTTTCAACTTTTCATGGATGTTTGGATTTATGTTCTACACAGGTCTTGATCAAGTCATCGACAGATGTGTTCATGAAGATTAGACCTATGACATCTTTCAGGCATGTCATGATGAGCCGTGTGGTGGCCATATTGCTAGAAAAGGACAGTAAACAAGGTGTTGATAACTGGTTATTACTGGCCTACATTACATAAAGATGTATCTAATCATACGAGGCACTATGATGGATGCCAAAGGATGGGACACACCATTTGACAAGTCGGGCATCGATTTTGTTGGCCCCATTGAGCCATCTTCACATGGTAAGTCTTATATCTTAGTATGCACCGATTACACCACAAAATGGGTTAAGGAAAAAGCAATGAGGCATGCAAGGGATCATAAGGTAGTAGAGTTTCTCTATGAATTTATTTTTACTAGGTTTGGTGTGCCTCGAGAAATAGTAATAGATCAAGGGGCACAATTCACCTCTAATATTATTATTGAATTGATGAATGAGTACATGGTGAGGGATGGAAAATCTTCACCATACCATCCTCAGGCCAATGGGGAGGCTGAGATCACAAATTGGAAAATAGAGGCCATTTTGACAAAAATAGTTGTTGTGCATAAAAAGGATTTAGCTACTCGCCTTCCTGAAGCAATATGGGCTTACAGAACAACTTGGAAAACCACTACTAGATGTACTCCACTTGAGTTGGTTTATGGAAAATATGCATCCATGCCTAGTGATTTTCACCATAACACTCACAAAATGACATTGGAATTAGATATTAACCTGACCAAGGCTCAAGAGGACAGGCTTCTATAGCTCAATGAATTGGATGAATATAGAAAGTCTGCACTTCACAACATAGAACTGATACAAAAGCAGCAAAAGAAGTGGCATGATAGGTTCATCAAGGATAAGAAGTTTTAAATTGGCAATTGGGCCTTGCTCTATGACTCATGATATCATCATCTCCAGGGAAATTTCAGCCCCATTTGTTAGGGCCCTATGAAATAGCCTCAATTTTTGATAATGGTGTCGTTCAACTATCTGCAATTGATCCTATTAGATTCAAAATCCTTGTAAATAGGCATTGTCTTAAGATATATCACTAGCCTATGAGTCTTCAAGACTTCCTACAATAGTTCTAGTAGAGTTTGGACAACTCCACCCCTGCAGCCAAAGCATCTGCGTCTTCAACCCAGATTCCTGCCAAGCTGTGATTTTATCCCAGTTTCCATTATAAACATTTCACTCCCATGATTTTCTTTCTCTGTAATAAAAATCCACATCACCTCCTCTCTCTTCCATGTGTTTGTACCACAACATCACTCCATCAATGTGTGTTCCATAACAGCACACTCTTCCTGTAGCACCTCTCAGGTTAGTAACATGTACTTTTTCACATATACTATTTTATTTATTTATTATTTTGAAAAGGGTGTTCTTTTCTTTTTCTTATTCTTGCATGCAAAGGCTTGGTGGGACCCATGCCTTATACTTAGTTAAGGGGAGGGGTTATTTAATGCTTGTTTCAATATTTCCAAATCAATTTTAGCATGCAAAAAGGCAAACTTTATTTCTTTCTTATCTTTTCACAGTGATCGTCGTCATGTGGGAGCTTATCTGTCCTTCCGTGATTAAGTCATCATGATTTAAAAGCAATTTAAAGTTAAGGTTCACTTAATAATGGCATTTTTGCGACATTTTTGGGTGAAAAACCTTAACATGCATGAATGTATTTATGAAAACCATTCAAAATAATTCTAATTTTCCTGGAATTAAAAGCTATTCAGTACTTCAATTTTTCTCAAAAAAAAACATCTTGCGTCTGTAAGAAGTCCTGCATTTTCCAATTTTCTGTACCATCTGAGAAGCTCCTGCAAAGCCATTTTTTTTGCAATGGGTAGAGACCTTTAGAGGCATGAGCCTACAAATCATTAAGTTTTACTTGGGGACATGATCGTCTGTGAATTTTTTCAGAGACGGGGATGGTTGGATTGCTGCTTAAGCCTTAATGGCTTTGATGAAGAAATTTCTTTTCAATTTCTGAATACTTTGACCAATGGGTTTGCAGTAGTGAAGGGTGTGAGGATTGAATTCTCGGAAGAAATAATGGTGGAATTTTCAAAGTTGCCGTAGGAAGGAGAAAATTGGAGTAAGGATATTGATTTCCACTCAGCCAGGGCACAATTTACCCTACACAGTGACCCATAGTTGGATATTGATAAGAAGCAAGGCACTTCAAGAACATCATTACCCATGGAGTTTTTGTAGTCGGCTACATTTATAGTATCCTAATTCACCTATGAGGGCCGTTACAAGTAACTGCATGGACTGCATTTCAAGATTTTGAGTGCCCTCCACCATGAAAACATACCAGTAAACTTACCTAGTTTTATTTTTAATATTGTGAAAAAGAAGGCATCTTTTGTTTAGTTAGGAAAAGATCAATCTATTTTGCATCACTATTTAATTAAGCTAGTTTTAGAAAGGGAGTTAATTAAAAAATCAATTGTAACTTGGGAAGAATTTTTGGCCATGGAAGAGTTAGCACCTAGGGTGGTTGGCCCTAGAGGCCAAGATGTAGGTAGTAGGGTTAATATAGAAATGGGGGTTCGTAAAGTAATTCATAAAATAGAAGCCATTTCTGAAGCATCCTCTTCTAGAACTACCTTATCTAAGAAAAGAGACTGCAAAGATAGTACTCCTTTTTCTGATAAAAAGAAAGGAAAAACTAGAAAAGATGATGCCACTCCTAATACTTCACCATCCAAGGACAATAGGTCTGTTGTTATGAAGGATAAAGGAAAAACCATAGATACAGAGGGTTTGAATCCAAAACAATAACCAACTGATAATAAAAATGTGGGTAAGATACCTGAGGAACCCTTGCCTTCTCCCAAAGAGGTGATGCTAGAAGAACCTCCTATAGCCATTATGGAGGAGGTCTCCTCCAATAGGAAGAAGCACAAGGAACCTATGAGCTCTTTTCAAACCCCTATCAGGAAAAGTGCTAGACTTTCTGCTAGTACTAGTAAAGCAAATAAAACCCCTAATTCAATTATAAATGTTGAATCCTCTGAATTTGTAGAGAAGTCCTCTTCAGAGGAAATGGCTTCAAAAAGAATAGATAATGATACCCTTCCCATGTCATGGATGATGAAGCTACAACTAATCCAAAAGTTGAATACATCCTTGTAGATAATGATATTGATTCTATAGAAACATAGGGATTTTTAAATAACTCTGTTAGGCAAGATTCTAATGACGGTTTAGAGAATCTTCCCCCTGATGAATTTCCTACAGTAGATGAGGACATTATTGATGAAGTTTTTTAACAATTGAGAAAATATGGATTGGACATGTTGGTAAGGGCAGCTGAGTCATCCCAAGAGGATGATTCGATGAAAACCCTTGTCATTTGGAAAGGAAAAGCTTCTATTGATGAATCCTGCCAAGTAGACGATTTAGTGAAAAATAGTGACAAAGGAAAAGGGTCTACTTCCACTGAAAAGAAGGAAGTAAAGATCCCTCAACCTACATCTAAGTGGATTAATATTCTTTAGCAAGAACTCATTCCACCACCATATTTATCCACATCGTTAACAACAAGATTGAGTTTGTACCAAAATTTCACATGGGAAAAGACACAATGGGAACTGGAGACAGAAAATTGAAAAGGATAATTGAGGAATAGGCATGTCAAGTTGAACATAAAACAAATTGGATTGCAGTATTGGAGAGGAGAATTGAGGATATCACTGAATTGATTCCTGCAACAATCGCATATAGGTCACCTTCTCTAGTTTATGCATTGTTCCTTAAGGAACAATTTGTTAACTTTCAATTGACAAGGATTATAGAGGGATTAAATCCTTCTATTGCTACACCTCACAAATTTTATGATGCCTTCCATTCAGCACCCATGCCCATCAAGTACCTGTTATGTGAATTATATCTACAAAATCTAGCTGTGCCAGACACTAGTGATTGGAATTCACTTCTTTACATGGGAGATGTTCAGTTGAGGGCAATAATGTCCTAGATTTAGAATGAGATCAACAAAGAGGATCAGGCTCTACCATATAGGGACAGTGAGATAGACACACCCCTCATGATGAGACTAGAAGTTCAGAGTTCTAGGCAGACTTTCCTTGTTCAGATCTCAATCATAATGAATCCTAGTGGGTATCACAAGGTTCTTCAAGTCAGAGAGCAGGTATACACAGATTGGGAACAACATTCATCACAAGATATTGAGGTCATGATTGTAGCTTGCAGGCAGAGGTGGATAAGGATGCCCCATGACTTAAAAATCAGGGAGCCTCATTCTCCACAAAATTTAACTCTTGCTAATCACTGAGCCCCATGGTTTATAATTCTGGGCTGAAAACAACTGCATTATTGGATGCCCTTAAGGTTTCAACCTCCTATCCTCCCATAGCCTTTATTGACACTAAATGAGAGTGTAGAAGATCATGATATGATTCAAGAAAGGCAGAGGTGGGATAGACTTTACAACAACCATGGATATTTCAAATTTGTTGTTGATGAACCAGGTGAAAAGACCGCCAATGACCTGAGGCTTCAAGCAAGGATTTGTAATTTCATGATTACTGGGGACCAGCAATAGTGCATTTGGGGGGAATGGTGAGCCTCTCAAAAGGCCATCTTTTCCATTTTGTTTACTTTCCTTTCTCAGCAGTTTGCTTTCAAAATAGAGACTTTAAAACTTATGGTTATATATATATATATATATATATATATATATATA
>MU224803.1:981383-992306 GCA_018584345.1 Thuja plicata | reverse complement strand
CAGGATATAAGTAGTTGTATATTAAATAAATAGTCCTATCTCCTATGCTACGTTTATGGGTAGTCTCCTTCCTATATCTGAATGCTGTGCAAGAATATCGAATGGAAACTAACACTTCTTTCTTAGTATTAAAATGATAAAATTTATTTATGTGTCAAAAGTTGTGTATGAAAACCATTTTGTAGGAATCAAGTCATGGCACATTCAAGAATACCAGCATGGTGTTGAAGGAGTCAACGACAACCATTACCCATAGAAGCACTAGTATAAAGAAGGGAATTAAGTAAAAAGGTTGAAGAAGGGAATTTCACATGACTTTCATGGAGGAACGAGTCAATCCAGTTCTTGAGAAGCCACTGCACGTAGATCTAGAACCACTATATGTTATATTCTAGGAAGCAATTGAAGACTTTCTATTACTGTTCGATATTTTGTGTTATGAGCACTTTGTATCCATTAGTGATCCTCATTAATGGAGTGATCCTACATTTAGGGAGTATTACAGTTTCTCTTTAAATAAGGTGAATTTTTTTGTTCTCAAAGTCAGGAGCTAGTTGAAAATTTCTGGAATAGAAGTTGACATTGTAACACTGTTTTTACTTTCCAAGTACATTTTCTCCATGAATGAATAGAGTGCATAATTTGAGTTTCAGTCTCTTATCAAAATTTTATTTCTATTCTCTCATCCAAGAGGGCCCAATTGTTGAGTGAATGACTTTATTAGGTTAGAAGTTATTTCCTTGTTCATTAAGAAGTAGATAGAACTCTGATGTTCCTACAGCAACTGGTAACAGAACTGGTGAACTGTTCCTGCAGCATAGGCGAGTAGAGTAACCCCTATTCATGATTACTATTTTCTTAGGGTAAATGCATTCACTTGACATAGTATAGATTCGTCAAGCATAATGTATTTCAATTCCATAGGTTTAGCCATGAGAATCAAGAAGGTTTGAAGCATATACTTTGCAAATACCATTCCAAGTTTATGTCCCTGGTCGATAATTAAATGAGACTAAATAATCTACTTAGCAGCCATTTAGGGTGTCCAATCCTAAAGCAGCAGTCAAATTCTATGTGTTTCTAAGACAATTGTTTAGCCAAGTAGGAAGATTTTTTAGGAAAATTAGAAAACAACTGCAAAAGGTTGCACAGGATGAAGGCCAGGGAGAAAAAAAGATGATCCAAAATATAGAAATGGATGAAAGGGTGATGATGGCCAATGAATTTATGAAGGATGATGATTTTATTAAATCAGAAGAATTCAAGAGTTTCCTAATCAAAATGAAGCAAAAGGACTTAAGGAAGAACTTAACAGGGGAAGGGCAAGAGGAAAAGAATGAGGAAATTTTAAAGACACTTCAGGAATATGACCCTAAGAGTGAGTTGATAACTATGGAATAGGCTTGACTATTGATGCAAAATAGTGGAGTGCCACTGATGCCGAATTGGGATTTATAATCCACTTTCATCATTGATCAGATTAGACAAAAAGAAAATCCCTTGTTCCAAATAGAGTTTGAAATTGATGATGTATTAAGAGGATTAGGCTTTAATCCTAAGTCTAAAACTGTGGTCGTTTGGTCCCTCGCCCCTACTACACAGAAGCCTCTGGTTTGTATAAGACAAGAAAGGAAAGTACACAAAATGATTTGGAATCTACAGAATACTAGTGATACTAAAATTGCTCATTTGATGACCCAAGTTTCATTTATGAACTTGGCTAAAATTGAAGATCTTTCTAAGGGATGTGAGCAAACTTTCAGCCAGATGATTGTACTGGCCAAAAAGCATGAAGAGGTTATAGTTCATAACAATTCCTTGGAGGAAGTAATAGGGAAATTGAAAAAGGAACTACAGGAAAAGCAGGCAAGTGAAGCTCATCAAGTGGCTAAAAAGGTTAAGGTAGATGCTTCAACAGAAATAGACGGCTCAATTTATCACCAAAAGAAGATCAGACAAAAGACCCTAAAAGGAACAAAATGATAATTTTGCTTCTATATTTTTTTCCACACTACAACATCATGTTGGTTTATTAAAGAAGAAGACTTCACTTATACATACATTGTAAGGATCATTATAGGATGCTTCCAAGGCTGCTGCAGAGGCCATGATGTTCCTTGAGCCTGGTTTCAAAACCTGGTCAAGAAAGAATAGATTGATGGATAAATTGAAGAAAACAATAATGTATAGTGATGATTTCCCAGACAAAGTCATAAAGACCATTGAGATAGTAAATGATTTGAATATTATGTATGCTTTCTTCAATGGAAAAGGTGAATTGATAAGAAATAAATTAGAGTTGTTTGGTGATCAGTGCCCTGCCCTCATTCAAAAAAATTATGATGATGCTGGTGTTCTAAAGCCACAGCCAGAATGGGAGAAAGAATTTGATGAAATCTGGAAGGTCGAGGATGTGAAACAACACTTGTAAAAGGATACAGATGCAGGTTATTACAATGAAATTATTGATAACTTGTTCAAAGTTGAGGTGGATATCACAAAGTTAGTTGGTGAGGCGAAGACAATTGTAGATGCCAGGTGGATAGAAGACTTTTCCAAGTTGGAGTATGAGAAAAATTTTCATTTGGGCCACCAACAAGGAGGTAAATAGGTGGGAAGAAAAGCTTAAAGGAAGACAAGATATTTTTAAAGCAGTAAAAACTTATGTTTGACTTTGCAGATCTTTTGCCACTTGTGTTCTATTTCCAAGTGGTTATTTTGTTAAAATTAAATTTGTTGCAAGGTTTTTGTAATCTTCCCATGTATTCTGAAGCTTTTTTCATCCTTAGCTAATAAAGGATTCCAAGACTACTAGGAAATGGATAGCCATTTTTATTTTGAAATACAATTGTATTGTATAAACTTTGGTTAGGGACCAATATTTGTTAAGGGTTTTATAGTCTACTGTTGAATGTAATGTTTCTAGTCTGATATGAATACAAATACAAATCCATTAGTATTTTTTGAGCTTATGATGAATCCCTATCTATATTTCTATACTTTGAGTGTTTCTTAAATTGAGCGATCAAGGGTTGTTCAATTTATATATCTATTAGGCAGATTGTGAAATTATCTTAGGGTTTCTTTTAAGGAAATATTAAAATACCTTTAGGATTGTTTTAGAAAAACTTGAAGTGAGTAATGAATTTGATGAACAATTCAGCATATGTGTGCGAGTTGATATATAAGGTATATATGTTTTTCATTTTCAGATTTGTAGTTGTTTGTGAGTTTATATTCATGCCAAGTGGTTATAAATCTTCAGAGTGACTCCATACCCTAGGATAAGCACTATTCTATTTTTCAATTGGAGTGGATGACTATCATTATCAAATTGATCTTTACTATTCTTTTATAGTCTGCCAAATAAATGTTATAGAAGTTAGAATCTGTAATTCGACTATGCACTTGATGGAACAAATGTCATAGTTTAAATATCCCAAGTGAAAAAGGGTAAACCCGCCAGATTTTGTGGAACTCAAAGTGTGGAGGGTTTAAAAACCCTATTTATATCATTATGTTTCTTGCTTGATCAGTGTTTGGGATAATAGAGCAAGCTTACTACAAGTATTTTATGTGTGTCAGCAAGAAAAGGAACTAACAGAAAGTACAAGAGAAAGAGGTAAATCTTGATTATGTAGCTACTAAAGAAAAAGTTAGTGATATATTCAACAAGCCATTACAAAAAGATACCTTTGAATATCTTAGAGGTAGATTGGGGGTCATTCCCCTATCTAAAGTTAATTACAGGATGATGTTGATTACATCACTTCATATGTGTTTATAAGAATATCATAAAGGGGAGAAGTCTTAAGTTTGATACTGAACTGGTATAGTGAGAAATAAACATGCAAGACTTAGTAAAGTGTACATAGAGTGGACTGAATGATTTGACACATTTGGCATTGTTGTCAAAGGGGGAGAATATGTAAGGGGAAGAATATGTATGAGGGATAATATGTATGTACTTCTCATAGGGGGATATATTTATTTTCTTTAAAGGAGTATATGAAAGAGTGAGAAGCAAAAAGTGGAAGATCAGAGGAAAAGAAAAAGTGGAAACATTTTTGTAGAAATCAATGATGTTGATAAGAGTGTTTCCATCAATGCCAAAGGGGGAGATTGTTAGCATAACTGATGTAGCGATGCTAAGTGATGCATTGATGAAGATTGGTACAAATTTGATGACATGCAAATCATTTATTAGGTTGTCATTAATGTCAACTACTTGAGTTAGTGTATCTAGTATATTACCTGATATTGTGTAAGTGAATCATGAGTTATGGTATGTTTATAATGTTTCTATTCTTATGGAAGGTTATAACATGTTTTTTGATGATAAATTTGCCATCGTGACATTTTATATGGAGAAGTAAGTTAGTTATGATGGAATGGGCTCAAACCAAGTAATTGCTAAAATAGTAAGTGATAGACAGTAAGGGATATGATTGTTGTTTTAGATCGATGAAGTATTGGATGGAGCGGTAACAAGATATCATTGTAAACATTGTCAAGGTATTATATGTGCGAGCGTGAATAATAATGTTAACTAGTAATAGTGGTTAATTGAATAGAAGTGGTGTTAACAAAATAAACATGTAAACAAGACAAATTCCTTAAATAGGCTATGAAGATTTGTAGATTGGTGATGAAAATTGTTCTAACAAGAAGATTGGTGACGATTTTTTTTAAAGTGGCAAGTTAGTTTCGTGATTTTTGGGACTTACTTGATAACACATTGATTGAGGTATATGTTTGAGAAAACTTTTTCAAGAAGTTTTTTTTTGGTCAAAAAAGATTTTTGAAAGGACTCAAATACCAAGGTAAAATTGATGAGAAATTTGACACAGTCAGAGAAAAATGTATTATAAGTCTATAGATACATTGTATCTTACCTAGAATGATCTGAATCATTCATATATCAGATCTAGGTTTTTTTGTAAGTTGGTTGAAGTGATTATATAAAGAAGAACAAAGAGAGAGAGAAGAAAGTTGACTATGAATTGTAAAAGGATTTGGAGACGAAGAAAGAAAAGGAATCAAGTGCGATCAAGGTGAGGAATAATATATAGTATGGTGATGTAGTTTAGAGAATAAAAGTATCTGATCATGTAGAGGTAGTGCAGTTTTCATATCTCAATTTATTTGTTTCTTTTTAATTATTGTAATAGAAAAATCCCCTAACAGGGTATATCTTAACGTATCTTTATTGTAAATCCTCTAAAAAGGTAGAATATTAGCTTGTGTTTAAAGTAATCTAACAAGGATGATCCTAACATGGTAAAGATCCTAGTAGGTCTTTGGAAAATCCCTCAATATATCAACACCTAAGAATGTTCTGTAAACCTTTAACAGGGTAAGCCCCTAACAAGACATATTCTAGAAGAGTACAAAATTGGTGGGTATCATATCACACCGTGGTTTTTTCTTAGTTGGGTTTCCAGATGATAAATTTGGTATTTACATCATTTCATTGATTACTTGTAGATGTATGCATTGAAAGTTTACATATGCTAGTTAATACTACATGTTTTTTAAATTGTGTGATTGATTCCTTGTAGATGTATGCATTGAAAGTTTAATAAGTAAACTACTTCGTAGATACTTTGGATGAGTTGATTTCTATATTGTACACTTATTATTTATATCATTATTTATAGTATTCATCTCATCTTTATTTTCAAAATTTAGTTATAATAAAAAGTGTTGGGGACATTTAGGCTCTCTTCCATGTTTTCCCATTTTTGTTTTCTTCATGCACTCTTATTAAAATCTAAAATTTATGACAAATGATGTGTAACCCATAAATTTTCCCTGATACACACTAATTAATTTCATCACTATGAGTTATTCTGATGCAGAATGGATAAATATCTCTATCTTTATATATTTTTATGTAGTCACTTTAATGTGATAGATGTTGTAAGGTGGCATTCCATAGAGGCATCTTGTTATGTAGGCATGATGAAACATATTTTTCTCTGTAGCATGATTCATGTTTCCCTCTGTGAAGCATAATTAACTTTAAGGTGGGACTATCATATTGGTATTATCATAGATCTACATTTTTAAAAATTAAATGCTATCTTTTATTTGTTGCCTCTGTGGAGACCAATCCAAAATCTTATTTTATCTATATTTGTGGGGGGAATCCACTACCTTATTTTTATTTGTTGCCTTTGTGGTGTATAATTCACTATCTTATTTTAGTTTCCATTATGGCGTAAAAACCCCTATCTAAATCACACATATACCTTTTGTCCTATCATATGGCTATCTAGAATAACATAAAGTTTTACCCATTGCGGCCTAATCTCATTGATGACTATCTGATAGCCATCATTTAATATTTTTATATAAAAATTTAATTTTTTAATCTTACATTCTTTTATATATTGCTATCAGGATTCAACTCTGTAGTTTTTTGACTCAAACTTGTTGTGGAGAAATATCTCCTACTTATCATTCTTTTATATAGCTAAGATGGTGTGATGATTTAGCTTAGCAATGTCTCATGAAGGTTCAATTATTTTTTCTAGCAAAAAATATGCGTGTATAAATAATTATGCTTCCACTTTGAATCTTGTTATAATATTTCATTTATCTCTCACTACCTTATCTTTCATCTTCCTATTTATATTCTCTATAAAATTTGCACAAAACATAACATTTTAATTACACTTGGTGCAAATCCACATGGAATAGAACCTTCTATTTAGTGGAAACAAATTCTCCCATTAAGGCTTACCTTAATCTTCTTGACTTTATATTGCTTGTATCTAGATGGTTTACCATTTGGAGTATATTTATGTAGGACATAAGTGCCCTATAGAGATGTCTACATAGTGTACACTCATTATATAAATTTTTAGTTTAAGGTGGTCATAGGAGCATTACACTTACTCTTCTGAGTAGTTTAATGCCTTGTCTAGTAACCCACTAATATTTAGATTATTTTGATTTTGTTTTAAGTTTCCCCTTGGCTTTATTTTTGGTCATCTTGTCCCTTGAAAAATCTATTAGAAGTTCTTATTTTATTCTGATTATCTAAACAACTTGTTATGGTATTGTTTCATCCTTTGACTAAACATCACTAATGACATTGAGGCTCCATTTCTCTTAAGAATATACACTTAGCTTCTTACCAATGAGCTCTAGCTTCTTGACATCAAAGGAGATTTACTTCCATCTTAAATACATTTTCTTTCATTGGCATTGAAGCGGAAAATTAATAATTCATTTTTTATTATTTATCTAATATTTGGAAGTGGAAACACTAAAATGGGGGTCTAAATTAGGTAGGCCACCAAACAAAAACCCTAAAAAATTTATTCATACACTTCATTGTAGATTTGGAGAGGAGAATAGAGTATCATGCTAGAGGTCTTCATTGCCAGTGGTTGTAAGAACATCCTCTTGTTATCCTATCATTAAAGCATCATAATTTTATTTATGTTATGTTACCTATCATTAATTCTAGTTACTTAGCATTATGTTAGCCTTACCATTTTGGTAAAAATTTTATACCATGTACATACAAGATGTGTGTAGGTTGTACTTACATATGGTATCCATTCTTTGTTCCTAGAATCACACATATATTTGATATTGAGAGCTTGAAACACCTACCAGTCAATCTCAATCACCTTTGCTCTCATTTTCTATAGTTAGAATATTTTTATCATCTTTTACTATGTATTTATTTGATACTATTTATTATACATCTAGTTAGTTTTTAAATAAATTTTTTAATATAAATAACCTTCCTAGATTACTAAATCTATAATAAAGTGACGTAGCATTAGGTCATTGACTCTTTGGAATTCCAACATCTCGAGGGTGGAAAATCCCCTTCTCTAAAAATGCTATAGAAATAATATGAATCCTTATTATGCTTATATCATTTATATGTTTTTTAAATAGTTACTATAATCAATACTCCATAAATTTCTTTAAATGGTATTACATTTTTATTCCTATCATCAATTTCATACCCATGTTAATTTAAATCTTATAGTGTTTTCAAATAAATTATCCTGGAGAAAGTAATAAATATAATATATATTCTCTCAAAATATTACTATACATTATTTCTTATTAATTAGCTTCGAGATCATAAAAATTGGTCTCAAAAAAGTAAAGTAGACATATATTGTACATACATATAACACATAAAATAGTTTTCACCATATTGACATTTATAATAAATATCTAGCTCAAAATATTTTTTACTATTCCATTTGACATCAATCCTTTTCCTTAACCACCATCCCCATCCCCCCACCCCACCCTCGACTTCATATTTATCACTACTATGAAATTTAAAAAAAAAAACAAAAGAAAAATAAAGAGTTTAATATAATCTCCTACTATAAAAAAATATATGAAATTTTTTAATGAGTTTTTTTTTTTTTTTTTTTATATCCTAGACTAGTTAAGATTATCATGTATTTACTCTACCTGTAATAATAATTTATATAAAATAAATAGATATTATGAATATGTGTCTCCTTTTACAACCATAATAATAATAATAATAATAATAATAATAATAATCCTTATTCATTTAAATATAATAACCCTTCTTAGACCGCCATTTTAGTGTTTCCACTTCCAAATAATAAATGAATAAGGATTCATATTATTACAGTAACTAGCTTTTGTACACTAAACTAAATATTTACTCGATGGCATTCGGTAGCAGGAGCAGCTCTGGTGAAAGGGAATGGCAGATGTTCAGTCGAAGGCACTGGTGGCAATCGCAGGCACAAAAATCTGACCAGTTCCATTAAGGCAGGGTTTCAAATGCTGTAAGATTGCGACCGTTGCAGCCTCAGAGTCAGATGTTCGCATAGTATTATCGAGATAGGGATCGTCATTTTCTGCCAAAGTAGACCAATGCTTATGCACCTTCTGGCAAGGGTTTTCAGACCTTTCCTTTTGTCCAGATAAAACACTCAGAAAGTTGACCCCTATTCGCATCAAGGTTTTAACGAGGTTTTCAATATTTTCAAAGGGAAAATTACTGTTCAACCTACCAAGCCCTTCTTTCTTAATCCCAGGTTTCATGTTAAATCTCATATCCATAAAAAGCAATCCCCACATGCAGATAAAGGAAAACATCTTCCTCTTGGAGCACCCTCCTCGAATCCCCAGAGGGTTCCCTCCTTTGTTACTGTCAATCCCCCTCCCTTTACTAGCTTTTATTCCTATGAAAGGGGTGAATCAACTAAGCTTGCTTCAATGCCCCCAAAGAATTTATCCGAACAGGACCATCCCTTGATTGCTTATGGTTTTTTCAGAAAATCTTATAGGCGGGAAAATCTTCCAAAATATTCCCATTCTCAATCTTTCAGATCTGGTCATTTCAACAAGGAAAAGAGGTTGGCAAGAGTTCACATTCATCAGAAGCAGCCCATTTTTGACATTTGCGAGGGAACACCACCAGGATCTCCAGTGATTATTGGATCTCCACTGAGTGTTCAAAGGGATCCTCTGGCTGCTGAAAAAAGTTAAAGGGATTCCTGGAGTTTCCACTCTACACCAAAGTGTTAAAGCGCCCTTCCATCCAAAATACCCAAAATAGATTTGGCAAGCTAAACAACTAGCTCTAGCTCCTCCCCAAACTCCGTCAAGATCATTCTGCCTGATCATTTGCAGCAAGCTCTGATTAATTTTCTCCAACAAACAACTCTTATTGGTAAGTTCTGCAAGTCTTCAATCTTATTTTCTGATATTCAGACTTGGGATTTTCAATATTGGGGAGGTTTGAAGGATATTTTTTACCTAGATTCAGACTCGGGTTTCTTTGTTGCTCTTTTTGATTCTCCTAAATCTAGAGATATTATTCATAAAAAAAAGACTGGTTCTATCATGGTCTGGGTCTCTTCACCAAGATATGGACCACTAACTTTAAGCCTGAAGCTAAGACCTGTTCCTTCTTCCCATACAGGGTGGAACTACCTTTATTGCCTTTCACTAGTAGAATTTGGGCAATAAATGACCAGGTGACTAAAAATTTTAGTCACGTGACTAAAACTTTTAGTCACGTGACTAAAATTGATCATGTTCTACCATTTTTTTACAATTCACAAATATAAATTTGACTAAATAAATGACCAATTTGGTCATTGGGTAAAATCACAACTAAAATGACTAAATAAATGACCAATTTGGTCATCGGGTAAAATGACTAAATAAACGACCAATTTGGTCATCGGGTAAAATGACCAAATAAATGTCTAAATGGAGGATAGTTAATAATATAGTTAACAAGATTTTTCTAAATTAAATTAAGTAAACTAGTTGGTTTGAAGATTATATCAAGTTATAGTGGTCCAATTAATTAAATATATAGGGTATCTAAATCCGTGATTTGTTTGAAGAGTATAACTATTTTAGGATGTTTGGGATTTTTAAACCCAAAATTATGTTAGGAGGGCTAGTGGACCTAGAGTTATTGTTTGAAGGAAGAAGTAAAGGCAATATTTTGATCAGGATTCAATTGTGTAGTGTTTTAGTTTAACTCATTGACCTATATTTCATTAGTAGTTGTTCAAAAGAACCCATCTTTTATGATAATGAATGGAACACTTAACACTCATTGCACCTAGGAAGTACCTTTATGAGCATTAGCGAGATGTAATGAGTGCTAAGTGTTATTATATTGATTCTCATGAGAGATTCCTTCTTGTGACCCACTACTCATGAAACATGGGTCAATGAATTTGGCTCAAAAACCACACAGTTGAATCCTGATAGCAATATCATAATCTGACCTGGCTCATAGTTTGGGTCTTCATTCCAAGTCATTTATTTCGTATATGCTTTATAATGTCTTAGTTTTGTTTATGTTTTTTTCTTTTTAAGTTATAAGAGGGTTTATTTGTTAGAGGAAGCTCTTTGATTTACAAGGTTTCAAAA